>JAOXJP010227453.1:0-11300 GCA_025762735.1 Platanus orientalis | reverse complement strand
CCTATCATTGTTCAGCGCGGAGGTGTTCACCCCCTGACAGGAAGTGGAGGTTAGTATTAGTTATGAGGAGCAGACACAATCCTCTTTTTTTTTTATTTTTTTATCTACATATGCAGCTCATGTCAGCCCATAGTGTGGTCACACCAGTTTTGATTTGGGAATATTTGTTCCCTTCACCCCCACCAATGTATATTCTGGCCTCAAAGGTTTTAAAGCCAGGATTTGTCTCTTCCCCCATGCTCCCAAATACAAAGATGGGGATGTATAGGGTTATAACCATAAAAATAGTTTCAACAAATGCATCACCCACCCATTTTATTCCATAAGATGTCCCCAAGTGTCTTGGACACTGTCCTAGACACCAAATCTTGGACAGAACGTCCTTCCCCTTTGAAAACGAAAATGATGTTCTGTTCTGGATTTGGTGTCTATGATGGTGTCTAGGACACCAGGAGACGTCATATGGAATAAAATGCAATATTCAAAAAATGCATCACCCACCCATTTTATTCCAAATGATGTCCCTTGGTATCTGGACACCATCCTAGATACCAAATCCTGGATAGAACATCCTTCCCTAAAAACTTTTGAAAAAAGTATCATGTGCCAGCCTTTACGTTTGGGAGCATGGGAGAGTAGACAATGTAGACACAAATTTCGTGCGTAAATCTGTAACACAAAATAAATGCAACAAATTCAATAAATGAATATTTTTAATTAATAAATGAATGGGTATAATCTCTTTGATTTTACACTCTTTTGCAAAAAGAGTAAAACCTTTGATTTTTTATCGACAGAATCCAAGGGCTTAAAGGCTTGTTTCTTAGATTTAGGTGTTGGCGTGTTTGATTGCGGATGAATTGGTTTCTTCTCGAGGCTTTGCGCTTGATCCAAAAAGAAGAGAAACACCATAAATCACACTCTTAGGGTCGGATTTGTGACGTGTTTCTGAGATGTAAAAAATCTTCTTCTTTTTAGCAATGAACTGTGGTTGATGGAGAGAATGGAAAGTAGTATGCCTTGAGTCTTCAAGCCTTTAGAGAGCTATAAAGATGTTTTGGAGTTTTCTTCTCTCTACCGCTTCTTACTTCAAGTCTTTTGCTAAAGGTCCATTCTTTATGTGAAACGGGGGTATTTATAGATTTGGGGTTAAAAAATTGTTCAAACCCTTGATTGGGTAGTGGTTGGATGCTCTTACCCATTTTAGTCTAAAAGAGTGGTTGCTCATTCCTTGTTTGGAGATAAATGCGATTTATAGAATTATTTATATTCCATGAGTGGCATAACTTTCCATTTTTTACCTAAGAGAATCTAGATTTAATTTTATTCAAATCTCTCTTATGTGGGTCCCATACAAACTGTTTGGGCTTGTTAATGGGCTTGAGACATATGAGCTTTATCTTTTGGGTTATTGTTTAAAACTCGGACCAAACCTGATGGATTTGTCTATGTATTTGGCTTACTTTATGAGTGTAAGGCCCATATTTGATTTTTTTAATATGTTGTGAGGGTGTAAACCCCTTTTTGCAATTTGCACAAATATTAGGTGTCTACAGACAATTTAGGAGTAGAACATTTGATCCCTTTAAAGCCACATAAATTAGCTCACTAAGCACCCAAAATTCCTTCCTTTCCTAAGTGTTCCATCATTGCCTACGGTTGCACGAGACTAGCTAATGAATTTTCTTACCATGCTTCAAAATTTTGCACAAAACATTCGAAATTTGGTTGAAATTTCTTTTCTTTGAGTTTTTATTTTATTTTTTTAGTTTGGACCTGAGGAGAAATCTAAAAAGTCCATAAAAATAAAATTTTGCCATTCTTTTTTTATAGCAATGGTTTTTATACTATTAATAAAAATTAAATATTATTATAGATATTTTTCAAACACTTTGACTCGACTCACTAAGCAGAAAGCTTAAAACTCTACAAAGTATAGTCACAATGTTGATTTTCCTAATGTTCTTTTTGTCTAAAACCTTAATAGAAAGATTTTGAGTTTGAGTGAAGTGAAATTTATAATACAATGACTTAGCCCTAAGTAGACTAAACAATATTATAGGAAACTTTACTCGTGATGACGACTAGCAAATTCAAAACGTTATGTGTTTTTGAAGGAGAGAGAATGAGCTACAAGAGCTATGTTTTGGTTTTCCATGTTTATACATTACAAAAAGAATTGACCGCAGCTAAATCCTACAAAAACCGTTGCTATAGGTAATACAAAATTATACTTTAAGATTTTAAAAACCGCCACTAAAGTTTCATTCCTTAGGTTCCATTACTGTAAGGTAATAGCAAGGTTTTGTACCGAGAAAGATCATCATTACATTCTACACATCTAGTGATAGTTAGGAAACCACTACTATAAATTTCATCTAATAAACACTAGCGACGATTAGAAAACCATTGCAATAAATTTATTCTAATAGCGATGGTTATGAAACCGCTGCTAAAAGTCCATAAATTGGAAGAAAAAAAAAGCAATGGTTCCTAACCACTACTATTTCCCAAATATATAGCGATGGTTACAACTCTTACTATATATTTAAAGATATTTTTTTAGTTAAATAAATATTTTTAAAATTTGACAACAGTTAAAGATCCATAATTAATAATAAAACTCACAATACTATATCTAAAAGGCACATCAAAAATCCAAAATTTACAAAACTTTAACTTGTCATATTACAAAATTAGAGTAAATACTATATGCGCTTATCTCAACTTAAAATTACTCAAAAGATATCAAACAAAAAAAACCTATCGAAAAACAAAAAAAAAAAAAAGCATTGAAGTCCACCACATAATCCAACTTGATCCCTCTCTATATAATATGTTATTATATGCAACACAAATAACTCATTTTTCAATTTTCACAATTTAATAACACTCTAAATATCGATCATTGACCAAACATCATCACTATCCAGCCGACAATTTCGTATTCATCACCATTAAACTTTATCATGTAAGAACTATTAAAGAAAATTCAAAAGACTAAGTTACTTGAGTGGATTAATGATCAAAATTTTATTTCAACTGTGATGATTCTATAAAATATTCATCTACATAATGTAAGGACAAACATAATGAATGAAGCATGACCTATGGCTCTAAACACTAATATGCATATCATAAATAATGGCAATACCAATATGCATCAAATAATACAACTTGAGAAATAAAGCATCCATGTAGATTCATTCTCCTGGTTTTGAGCATAATTGATGAAGGTGGTCTCTATAGTAAAATTCATTTGATTTAGGCCTCAAATCCCCATTTGATCATTTGGCTCAAAATTTGTTGTACTTTATATATTTAATAGATGAAAGTAATAACTATAAAGGATCTCATCTTTAGATGAAACTTCAAATGAAATAAAAAAAGGACAAAAGAAAATAAAAACAAATTAAAGATATTGATTCATACTCACTACTAGATGAAGTCGAAGGAAAAGGACAAGAATTGGACTGAGAGGAGGTTTGAGGGGTTGAGAATGTTCTGTATAAAAATGATTGAGGGAGAAAGGAGAGGGACTTCGAACTTGAAAGGGGGAGACAAGTGTCTAGATAGAAGAATGAGGAGGGGGGGAGAGAGTAGAGAGAATGGAGGAAGAGCCTGAAAGAGATGGTTTTAGAAAATAGAAAAATGACAAAAAATAGGGAAAAAAGAAGATAAAGTGCTAAATGGCATTTATGGTTATTGTATGGGTTTTATATTAATTAAAAACTTCATTTTAGATGACAATGAGCCATATCATCTAACAATGCCCATACTAGTCCCCATCCTTCTCATACTTATTGTACATACACTTCTATAATGAGTGACTTATGAAAAAGTCAAAAATCACTCAATATAGGTTCCTTTAGTTGGATACTAGGAAAAAAAAAGTAGAGAGAGAGGAGAGATGCTAGTTTTTAGAGTGGATGAGAGAATTAACACTAGAGGGGATCTGAAATAAGGGTGTGGAATAAAAGATTGAAAAAAGAATAGTTTTTCCATTAGATCAGTCATGAAAAAGCTTCACACTATAGGTTCCTTTAGTTGAGTATAGGATAAGTTCAAAAGCATTAAAAAAATAATACAGAGAGAGAGAGAGAGGATGGGACTAGGGCTGCAAGTAATCCAAAATGATAGTGTTCTAGTTTGCATGCATCCAATCCAAAATAAGGTTATCCGGTTCGTCTATAAAAATATCAATTACAAACAGATAGGAAATGGATATATATATCAATCCGTTATGTTAAATATCCATTTCGTTAAAATATAACAATATATAGAATATCAAGAATAGATTGTTGGATTTAAAATTAATCCAACAATCTTAAATAGCCTAATAACTAAAACCCTAAAAATATATAAACTCTTTACTTCATAGTTGTTCTATCTCAGTCCATGGCGGCAGCCATAGATACCACCACAACTATGCCACAACGGCGGAAGTTCACACCCACCACATAGGAGAAGAGATGGTGTTTTGCTCCATCCCACATTGTTGCTAGGCCATACGGTATTAGAGATTTTGGTGAGGAAAAACTTGGGTTAGGGAAGACCGCATTGGTATGGTGACGACATCTATGAAATTGCCTTTTTTTTTTTTGGATATCCGAATCTGGTCCAAAATCCGAATTATTTAAGCGGTTAGGATACGGTATAGTCTTATAATATCTGTTAGATATTGGATAGGATATGGATACGGATATGCTCAAATCCATTCCGAATCCGGTCCTTTTGCAACCTAGGTGGGACACTAGTTATTATAGTGGATAAGGGAATTAACACAAGAGGGGATCTGAAATTGGCTTAGCATCCATCATTTAAGCGTTACAAAGAAGATCCATAGATTACTATGATGAGCAAAAATGTGTTGATATGATGAAACTAGGCCCTGTGGGCCTGTTTAAGCCTATAAATGGCTTTATGAAATTTACACACATGATAAGAATAAGGCAATCAATGAATCTTAGAGGTTGTTGCATATAGACTTCCTCATAAAAACGCCGATGAAGAAAGGTGTTTTTAACATCAACCGAGCAGCATGATAGGAACTTGAGCAAAAGTGTGTTGATATGATGAAAATAGGCCCTACAGGCCTGTTTGAGCCTATAAATGGCTTTATGAAGTTTACATACATGATAAGAATAAGGAAATCAATGAAGCTTGGAAATTGTTGCATATAGACTTCCTTATAAAGACGTCGATGAAAAAAGGTATTTTTAACATCAAGTTGTCAAATGGACCAATTAAAAGATATGGACAATACACTAAAAACAGTCCAAATAGTAGTGGACTTCACAACAAGTTTGAAAGCTTCATCACAATCTACTCACTTTTCATATGTAAATCTTTTTGCGACAAGACGAGCCTTAAACCATTCAATATAACCACTTGCATTGCATTTAACTTTGAATACTCATTTGCAATGGACAAGATTTTGCAAAGGATGAGAAGGCACCAAGTTAAAGTGCCATTGTGAACAAGGGTCTAAAATTCTTCATGCATTGCATGTTGCCATTTAGAATCATTAGAAGCTTCGGTTTAGGTGGTGAGCTCTAATATATTATTGTGGGCCTAAATACAGGTTGGGATGGGATGACACATGGTCACCAAGACTTTAGGTTAACATATACCAGCCTGTAGACGATTGATGATTTGATGGCATTGAGAGACTAGAGACAGTGGTGGTGGAGGTGGTGTTTTGGTTAAAGAATCTAAAGGTGATGGATCAGGTGGTGGTGAAATTGGTTAAGGGGATGGTGGGGATGATAGTTATAATAGTGTGCTTTATAAAGTGATGAAAAGGATTGAGATGGTGGTAGGGATGATGTAGCCTTTGGTGTTAAGATGAGTAAATCATGCCCAAATTAGTAGACGAGTCTTCGAGATGAAGAGGTTGGGTAAGTTGAGTACAATAGCCCAAAAAAAACATTACTCACTTATTTCTCTTCCAAATCAGCACAAAATTCTCATAAATGGGGATAGTCCTAATTGTTAAGGACTCTTGATTGGCTTCCAAAATCATGTGATTAATACAGGGGATAGATTCTCCTTAAAATTCCAATTAAAGAGTAAAATTGGCAAGAAATAGGGGGCCCACAAGGAGTACACAAGTGCACTATCAAATCTGAAAAATATCTTCTTAAAAAAGAGAAGAATCCCAAGAAGTTAGGACTAGGATTACAAGGATGGGTTTTCTTTTTTTTTAAAAGAAAAATGTTGCAAACAGTTAGTTGTTAAGAAGGGGCCCACATATGTTGTACACGATTTCCCCTTCTCCAAATCTGAGAATATCTTCTAGATATAAGAATCCCATAATTCTTGGACTTCTCAAAATTCTGCTACCAATTCTGTTTTCCTCTGGGTATACAAAGAAAGCTTGAACAATATGATTAGGAATCCACTCTTATCTTAGCCACAGGTTCCAATCTAGATTCCCTTCACATACAAATACCAAAATACCACCCGAAATCTGTGTTGAAGTGGAGCAAATTTGGTATTCAATCCTCAATAGCTCACGAATAGATTTAGTACTCCCAAGGCTGCCTTTTGAAATTCTGATCAAAATTGTAGGAGCCTATTCCTTCTAGCTCTACCGCATGGTGTGGTTGGTCAAGGCTTGAGGTTTCAAATGTGAAAACTCAGAAATCCATGGAGAGGATATTGTATGGAGTGGAAATATGAGGAAGGGATTCCTTGATGGAGACATGTTAAAGAAAGGCTTCTATGAAGATTTTTCTGGACATGAATTGATGGAAAACAATAAGAAGACTGGTAGGAAGCAAGGATTAAATAAACAGATTCAAGAAACACTCAAGGAATGGATCTTGATGGTTCTTGCTCATGGTTAATAGAAAAAGATAAATTAGAATAAAAGGACAAAAAGTTTAACGGAGAAAATCAAATAAAAAAACAATGGATGATGAGGGAGAAGAAGTAGAAGGGAAGAAGATAACAAGGAGAAGAAAAACACTTAGTCTAGGCCTCAATCTAAGGACCCCAACTGGAATGGAGCCAACTGAGAATCTTCCTCTGATACCAAAAATGATGCAGCACAATTTGATAACAAATGATAAAAAAAAATGATAACAAAAGAGAGAAGAAGGTGAGAGAAAAGATCCTAGGCCTCTACCTGGATGCACAAACCTCTAAAAGAGGAAACATTCCTGGTTTAAAAATTTTCAGTAACACACGAACATTGAAGGATACCTCCATGCATGGAAAACAAGAAAACAACATAAAAGTTCAATCCAAATTCATTCATCATCTTAATTCTAATGCTGGGAATGTTTATAATGCCTCTCACACTAAGAAAATTACATATTTCATCCCATTAAAACAAAATTTAACAACTAACCCCCTTACTAAAATAAAGAAATTCATAAATAACTCTTTTAACTCCACTAATTGCAACTAAGACCCTATTCTATTAAACCTGTAAATAAGGTCCCTAAAACTTAAAATATGCTAAAAAGTAAATTAAAATAAATATAAAATAGCTTTAAAACATGTTCCGCACTATCAAATATGATCCCCCATCACATAGGACCCACCTACACACAATGTGAGACCCATGTGCAGCTTCATGTCTCCATCATACCCCCCTTGTTTAAAAGAACTCAGCCTCGAGTTTTAAAGTGGGGTAAGATTAGCATCACGAACAAGCTCAAACAACAATGAACCTATGTCATCTCCTAAGGGCTTGATAGTGGATAAACCTCATATTATTCTTCAATAATCTTTGTTTCACACTTAATGATTGATGTAGCTAACATATGAGGTTGTATATCTTCTAGAATTTGTACTTGAGGCTCAACAATAAGTTGGTCATGAACTTGGACAAAACAGCAACTGTAAATGCATTGTTGATTGTCATGGACTTACAAATAATCTCATCACAAGGTTATTCCTTACCCTTTTCGGGTTTAGCTTTATTGGAGCCTTCTTGTTCACATAGAAGCTTGTCTTCTTCAATACTCTTCTTATGCTTCATTAAAACTATGTCATTGAGCTCTTGAGCTCCCCTTTTGTTTCTCATGTCTTCCTTAAGCTTCACCTTTGCTTTCTTAGAATCTAGTCTCTTTCCCTTTTTATCATGTTGGGTCTTGTCAATGAAGGCTTTCATCTCTGTTAGGCTCTTACAAATAGCATTGAGTGTACTATCAATTTCATCTCCCATCTTCTTGTTTTGTTCATATTCATGTTCTTGCATTGTGTTGATAAGCAAACTTTGCTTATTTTTGATATTACATAACTCCATTAGGTCATATGCATTAAAACACATTTCAGCCCATTAAAACACAAATTAGCAACTAACCCCTATTATTAAAATAAAAAAATTCATAAATAACTCTCAAAAATCCACTATCAAATATAATCATCCATCGCATGGGATCCACCCACACACAATACGAGACCCATGTGCAGCTCCATGTCTCCATCAAATGGACAATAGTGACAGTTATAAAACTGTTACTAAAAGTCCATAAACTAGAAACAAATAACGATGGTTTTTTACCACTACTATTTTCTAGAGATATAGTGATCAACTATCACTATATATTTGAAAATAATTTTTTAATTAAAAAAATATTTTTAAACTTTGATAACAGTTACATAATTATTAATAAACTCACAATACTATATCTAAAAGGCACATCAAAAATCCAAAATTTACAAAACTATAACTTGTACATTACAAAATTAGAGTAAATATTACATGCACTTGTCTCAACTTAAATTTAGTCAAAAGATATTCAAAAAAAAAAAAAAACTATCAAAAGAAAACATTGAAATCCACCACATTATCTAACTTGATCCCTCTATATATATTATGTTATTACATACAACACAAATAACTCATTTTTCAATTTTCATAATACATAAAGAAAATGAAAATATATAAATAGTAAACAGTTCAACCACATAATAATAGCAATTATTTGAAACTAAAATTACTTTAAAAATGTCATTTATACCGAAATTTCTATAGCATAAGGACTATAATATGGACTCCTAGGGATAAATAGTGATCTTCATGCCACTTTATTTGACTCACCTGATAAATCACAATTTAATAACACTTAAAATATCGATCATCGACCAAACATTATCACTATCCACTTGACAGTTTCGTATCCATCACCATTAAACTTTATCATGTAAGAACTATTAAAGAAAATTTAAAAGACTAAGTTACTTGAATGGATTCATGATCAGAATTTTATTTCAACTGTGATGATTTTGTAAAACATTCATCTACATAATGTAAGGACAAACATAATGATTGAAGCATGACTTATGGCTCTAAACACTAATATGCATATCATAAATAATGATAATACCAATATACATAAAAGAATACAACTTGAGAAATAAAAACCCATGTAGATTCATTTTCCTGGTTTTGAACATAATTGATGAAGATGGTCTCTACAATAAAATTCATTTGATTTAGGCCTCAAATCTCTACTTGATCATTTGGCCCAAAAAAATTTGTGCTTTATACATTTAATAGATGAAAGTAATAACTATAAAGGATCTCATCTTTAGATGAAACTTCAAATAAAAAAAGAAAGAAAGGACAAAAGAAATTAAAAAAATCAAAGATATTGATTCATACTCACTATTAGATGAATATGAAGGGAAAGGACAAGAATTTAATAGAAATGAGGTTTGAGGGGTTGAGAAAGTTCTATAGAAAAATGATTAAGGTAGAAGAGGGAGGGACTTCAAACTTTAAAGTGGGGGGTGGGGGCATAAAGAGAATGGAGGAAGAGCCTAAAGAGAGGGTTTTAGAAAAATAGAAAAATGAAAAAAAAAATAGAGAAAAAAAAGAGATAAAGTGCCAAATGGCATTTACGGTTTTTGTATGGATTTTATATTAATTAAAAACTTCGTTTCAGATGACAATGAACCATATCATCTAACAATGCCCACACTAGTCCCCTTCCTTCTCGTACTTATTGTACATACACTTCTATTTCTTATTTTACATACACTTCTATAGTGAGTGACTTATGAAAAAGTCGAAATTCAAAAGTCACTCAATAGGTTCCTTTAGTTGGATAAAAAAAAAGTTAGAGAGAGAAAGAAAGAGGATAGATGATAGCTGTTAGAGTGGATAAGGGAATTAACACAAGAGGGGATCTTAAATAAGGATGGGCAATAAAAGATTGAAAAAAGGGTAGCTTTTTCATTAGATCGCTTATAAAGAAGCTTCACACTATATGTTCCTTTAGTTGAATATAGGATAAGTTCAAAAGAAAAAAAATAATGGAAAGAGAGAGAGGGATGGACACTAGTTATTAGCGTGGATAAGGGAATTAACACAAGAGGGTATCTTAAATAAGGATGGGCAATAAAAGATTGAAAAAAAGGTAGTTTTTTCGTTAGATTGCTTATAAAGAAGCTTCACACTATAGGTTCCTTTAGTTGAATATAGGATAAGTTCAAAAGAAAAAAATAATAGAAAGAGAGAGAGGGATGGACACTAGTTATTAGAGTGGATAAGGGAATTAACACAAGAGGGGATCCGAAATTGGTTTAGCATCCATCATCTAAGCTTTACGAAGAAGATTCACAGTTTACTTAATCTGCAGAAGATAAAGAGATGAATTGAAGTGGTGTGCTTCAATGCCCAAGAAGTGAAGTATACCTAGATTCTTCATCTTGAACTTAGTGCGTAAAGTTTAATCAGATGATCACTAGCTTTAGTATAAGAACCAGCTCAAACTATATCATCCACATGTAAGAGAAGAATGAGGATGCTTGAAATATCAACATGAAGAAACATTGAAGTATCCGAGGGGCACGGTAGGAACTTGAGCAAAAATGTGTTGATATGATGGAACTACGCCCTGTGGGTCTATTTAAGCCTATAAATGGCTTTATGAAATTTACACACATGATAAGAATAAGGCAAGCAATGGATCCTAGAGGTTGTTGCATATAGACTTCCTCGTGAAAACATAGATGAAGAAAGGTGTTTTTAACATCAATCGAGGGGCATGATTGGAACTTGAGAAAAAGTGTGTTGATATGATGAAACTAGGCCCTGCGGGCCTGTTTGAGCCCATAAACGGCTTTATGAACTTTACACACACGATAAGAATAAGGAAATCAATGAAGCTTGGAGATTGTTGCATATAGACTTCCTTATAAAGACGTCGATGAAGAAAGGTATTTTTAACATCAAGTTGTCAAATGGACCAATTAAAATAGATGGACAATACACTAAAAACAGTCCAAATAGTAGTGGACTTCACAACAAGTTTGAAAGCTTCATCACAATCTACTCA
>JAOXJP010227452.1:0-11300 GCA_025762735.1 Platanus orientalis | reverse complement strand
CCTCACCCCTTCCTTCCTCATCCACTCCACCTCACCCTCCTCAGCTCCCTACTATAAACCCCCCAAGTCATGATAAAAGGGAGGCTAGCAAAAGAAAATCCAAAAAAAGAAGAGAGAAAAGAAAGGAAAGAAAGAAAAGAGAGAAAAAGAAGAGAAAGAAGAAGAAAAAGGAAATGAAAGAAAGAAGAAGAAGGAGCCAACTCACAGTTAGGTAGGCCCCCTCTCCCTCCTCTTTAAGCTTTAAGGAACCCTATTCCCATGCTATAATGGTCCCCCCTTTCCCCTAACTTAATTAGTGTGACATGGGGGAGACACAATTTGTCTCCCCCTTTTCTGTTTTTTTATATGCTACATGATAGAGTAGGAATGTTTTTTTTTTGTTTTCATATTAAAGTGGGGCCAATGGCTCACATCAGATGTAACTGACCCTTAGACCTATCATGGTGCAAAATTTGAACCTCAGAGTTGGTTCCAAGAATGGGCCCCACTTCACCCCCTAAAAACAGTGTGTTTAAACACTGTTTCACAAGGTCACCTAACCTCTGTAATTTTTTTTATCCTCTTTATAAAATAATTTTTTTAAAGTGTTTAGTTATCTGTTTATTTAACTATCTTAGTCATATAATTAATTGTTTGCAGCTCCATTTACCAATTATAGCTATTTTTACTAAATTTTAAGTTTCAATATATAGCATGCTGTTAAAAATCTATACTGTAATAGTTGTCCATGTTTTTTGAGCTATAACTCTCTGTAAAAAATGAATTTGAATCTAAAATTTTAATTGGAGATTCATAACTGATCCCTTAGATTCCCTGTAAAATTTGAGACCCACCTGATCTCTGAATTTCGAGATATGGGCCCCATAACCTAGACTTTATTGAGAAATCTGTGCTGAGTGCACAGTGTTTTACAATTTGGAAAATTCCAAAGGTGGGTCCCACCCATCTTTCAGAGGCTGAGGATTTTTGTGAACCCTTATAGGGATGTTACTCACCTCCCCCAAAAGACCTAGGGTCAGAGGACCCCGGAAAACTACCTAAAAACCCAGAAAATAGTCACTATTTTATGGGAAATGAACAGTACACCTAATCTCCCATTATGTGAGAGATCAGGCATACCTTAACTTTCAAGCGTACCAGAATAGAAAATTCTCATTTTTTCCTCAATCCCACAGTGACCCATAACCAACCCCTAAATTCTTAAACATGCTCCAAAGAAAGTCCCAGCCCTCTGATAAATCAGCAAAACCTAGAAAAGGTACAACTAAGACAGTATGCCTAATCTCCACCTCTATGAGAGATTAGGCGTATATGGAATTCAAGCGTATCAGGATTAATTCAAGCATATTGAACAAAAAGCCATAAATTGTGTCCCCAAATGTCCAAACATTCACGGCAACCAAGAAATCTATAAGACTGTAAAAACATGACCTTCTGTAAACTTCAGCATCTGGAATGAACAACAAGAGTCCAGTGGGACCTAGTTAAGCTCGTACTCCTGAACTCTCACTCTATGGGAAATCAGAAGTACCATAGATCAGGTGTATGCCTAAGAGATTAGGCATATTGATAAAAATCCTCCCAAAACCCTTCTATAACTCTTGAACATAGACCAAACCCAACATCAGACATCTAGATACCCAAACACCTAAATTTTACCTGGAGACAAAGCTAGTATTGTGGCTGTTACGTCAGTGTGATCCGGTTAAGTAACCCAACCCAATCATTGTCTTTCAATCCTTTCCTACTTTTTTAAAGTCTCCACCTTACCTTAGGGTCATGTTGTACTGGTTCACGACCCAAAGACCCTAGGACTTGACCATAGCTCAATTAGGTCTATAAAACACTCAAATTGGTATAACATAGTGTTGACCCCCTTTCACTAACACATTTCAACAGTGGGGAGTACTTTGTAAGTATATATACACCCTAAAATGAACTAACCTTGAACCAGTCTCACAGTCAAACAAACTTGACTACCGAGACTTACAACCATTAGAACTACATCCAGTCTGATCCTAACAAAACCATAGGAACACAAAACCATACAAGATCGATTATGTAGGCAGCTAGAGACTATGTCTCAAGTGCAACTGCAGTGATCACACCACAAGGGTGGTCTAGATCAATAAAATAAAATAAACACATACACACACTTCCGTTTACTGGCACTTGAAAGTTGTTAGGTTAGGGGAGCCACTCTAAAAAGGTGGGTAATTGGGGTGCCTAACACCTTCCCCAATTACAACTAAACAGCTTACCTAGATCCCTGAAAACCAGACCAGTCTGAGAGTCAACCTTAGGCCCAAGTACCTAATCCGGGCCCCAAAAAGACTGTATCCTCCCTTTACCTAAAAAGGAGGCAGACATCCAACCCTGCCTGTAAAAACCCAAGTTGGGGGCGACTCCAAAACCCTGAAGTGGGGTGGGTAGACCCACCCGGTCTTTTCGCGATGCCCATAGAGATTGGAGTTCTGCTTCGAGCCAAACGTACATTTGTAGCATTTTTTCTTGCCATTGAGAGGGAGGAATATCATCGAAAGAAAAAAAACATTTTGGCCTCAGTAGGCTCAGGGGGTGGTTCCTGGCAAGTGGAGGGGAAATGTGTGGTGGTTCTGAAGGTTCTTTTACCATGGGGCCAAACTCCTCTTGCATGAGGATCTCAAGTTCTTCAAGGCCAAGTGTATCAGAGTGGCTGGATGAGTCCGACTTGGTGAGAAAATTTAATTCAGGAAAGGTAGGATGTGGAGACGAGAAAGTTAGGTTTTTTAGAAAGGAGGTGAGGGGGTTTATGGGGGTGACAAGTTCGACTGGGAGCATGGAGGGATCATAGCGAGAGGAGTCGTCTATAGTCGAATCGGGTAGGAAAAGAGGTGTGGTTGAAGTGGATGAAGTGGAGGGATTAGGGTGGGGGAGTGACTGTGGTTTATGTGGGGTTGGAGCCAGTGGGAGGTCTAGATACCTTGGTTTAATGATGTGATGGTATGAAGGGGGAAAACATGTCAAAGAGGTGTTGGTTGAGGGGGAGAGTTTGTAGAGCCAAATGTGGTTTGGGCGGGGGAATAGGTAAGGGTTGGAGGGAGGAGGGAAGTTCGAGAAAAAATGATTAGAAGGGGTATAGGCAGAGTTCTAAACTGGTTTCTCGACTTCTTGATACTATGGTGATGCTTGGATGGAATGGAGTTGGTCCTTTAGATGCCTTTTTTCTCTCTCTTTTTCTGAGATTTGTTGGGATGCAACAGAGAATTATTTGACTGTCGTGGCAATCTGGTAGAGTTCTTTTTCCAAATTTGTAATCTTGGTGCGGAGTTGTTAGGCAATTTCTTCAATGGAGGATAGCTGCTTGGAGATAATCACAGAGAGGGTGCCTTGGGAAGAGATGATTTTTTGGAAGCTTAATTATGTTTGATTGCATTTTCTGTCTGCCAATTCAATGCTGCTTTAGCTGGAGAGACACTTCTACTGGTGCCATCTGGGTTTTTTTGTAGAGGGTGTCTTGATCTTCCACTGGTGACAGACCTGTTGCTGAGGATGTTCAAAGTGCTCAAGGAGAGGAAATTGTTCTTTATAGGAGGTGGATTCAAGGGAGAACATGAAACATTCCAGAGGTTGGGATGGCTGGTGGAAAGGTTTTTGGTGGATATTGGGTGTCTGTTTGAGGAGGAGGAGCACTTTCTGGTAGTATGGTTGTAGCTTAAGAGATAAAGGGGGTGGTCTGGGAGTGGGGTTAGGCCAATTGTTCCAATCATCCGGGGGAAGGGAGTGGGAAATTTCTGGCCTTTTTGTTGGGTAAAGGACATAGTAATCGAATTTCCCAGATGGTTCTCCCAAAAGTCTGACTTCGGGATCTCCATTTTCATATCTCTCTCTGAGGAGTTGCTGGTGGGATTTCTTTTATTTCTTCTATGTTAGGAAGAGCTTTCTTTCTTGCTTTATTTCAAACTCAATGGCCATGGAGTCTGCTTCACATCTTTTGTAAGTG
Organism: Platanus orientalis; assembly: GCA_025762735.1. Lineage (NCBI taxonomy): Eukaryota > Viridiplantae > Streptophyta > Magnoliopsida > Proteales > Platanaceae > Platanus > Platanus orientalis. The sequence goes on along the minus strand of JAOXJP010227452.1, from coordinate 7,318 downwards.
TAGTCAACTGCCTTATGCCCTTCTTTGAGTTGTTGAAGCATTAGCTGCTCTATAGGTGTTTATGGAATAAACACTGGTTTGATCATTAATTGGTTTGTGGTGGGGAAGGCTGAAGAGGAGGATGCTTCTTCTTTTTCTGGAAAAAAACCTTGTTTCTACAGTCTTGTCCTTTTTTCGAACGAAAAATGGGGCAGTCTACTAAACTGTTTCTATCTTTCCATGAAGATTTTTGTAATTTGTTATCCATTTTTCTGCAAGCAGGTGTTGGAGTTGCTCATTTGTGAGCTGCCTGGGAACATACATGCATTGAGGCACTTTGTTTGTATCTACTTTGATAAACAAAGCATCTGTAGACTGGGAGAATTCAGGAACTGGAATGTCGAACGAGTGATTTTGGATTCGGTAGGCCATTTAGTGATGAAGAGTGGCTCCAAAAGTTGTGGCCACTTGGGGAGTTCCTGTGATTTGCACTTGAACCATCAGAGCATTGAATGCATGCAGATCTATAAGAGGGATGTTGAAGTTTGAAAAAAGGATAACAAAAATTGTTCTTGCATTCAGGGTGGTTTAGACAGTGACGACCACTGCATCCTGATAGTTTGTTAGTTTGGAATCAAGAAGAGCCAAACAGGCCGTAACTGGGAGGCCTTTTTGACCATGGAAGGTTAGGGCAAGTTTTACTGCACCAAAATGGAGGTGAGTATACCCATCGGTGATCCAATACTTCAGGTAATTCAATGGGGAATAAATGTTCTACTTGGTTAGTAGGAACATGGTTTTGATTGAATTTGGAAGCTTAGATATATTCTTTAACTGGGGAAGGTGCAGATTTTCCAAGGAGTTTCCAAAATGTTTTCTTGAGATCTTTTGGAAGAACCCAGAATTCCTCATTAAGAACCCTTATCTCATTTGGAAGAACCCTGAATTCTTTGTTTCCCTTCCTTTCAAGCTTAATGAAGATGTTAACCCAACCCATGCAAGCCACAGAGGTATGAACCTTTCCCATTACACTCAAGCGGTTCAAGAACTTCTGATACTCCAACAGGTCCAACAGGAAGGCCTCAACGAAGCAACCACCTCCTTATGGGCATGTGAAGCCTTTTATGTCAATAAACGAGCTGAACAAGTCAGAGGCAAACTATGATTAGTCATAAATTACCAACCGTTAAATGCCTTCCTTGCAGATGACAAGTTCCCTATTCCTCAAAGAGCTTCTTTGTTCCAGCACCTTACTAATGCTTACATTTTTTCAAAATTTGATCTTAAAAAAGAATTTTAGCAGCTTGGCATCAATCCTTCTGACCGGCCTAAAACAACCTTTTGCCTCCCAGACCACCATTACTAGTAGACAGTAATGCCATTTGGACTAAAAAAATGCTCCCTCTCACTTTCAGAAAGCAATGATCACCATCTTTAAACCAATCATCAACAATGCCCTGGTTTATATAGATAACATTCTTTTGTTTTCTCCAGATACAGAAACTCACAAAGCATTACTTCATCAGTTCTCTCAACTCCTCCAGCATTATGGCATCATGCTCGCCAAGAAGAAAATGGTAATTGGCACCACTATAGTTGACTTCCTAGGAATGCACATTTCCAAAGGCCAATACTCCCTTCAACCACACATCTCAACCACTTTGCAATAATCCTCTGACCAACTTACATCCACAAAGCAGATCCAACAATTCCTTGGCTTGGACAATTATATGGCAAACTTCATCCTCCATATCGCAAGTCACAAATCATGTCTCTCTCAGCTTCTCAAAAAAGATGCCCCACCTTGGAATAAGCAGCACTCTAAAGTAGTTCATTTCCTTAAGCAATGCTCTACCAAACTCTCACCCCTACAAATCCCAGGAGCAAGTAATAAAATCATTCAGATCGACGCCAGCAAAACCCAATGGGGAGCAGTTCTTTTCCAAGAACTCCAAGGCAAAAGACATCCTTGTGGATACAAGAGTGGCACGTTCTCATATGCTGAGCAGAAATACCACTCTACCTTCCAAGAAATTCTTGCGGTCAAAAGGGCCATAGAAAAATTCCAGTTTCACCCCATTGGTCACCATTTTTTCATTGAAATGGATATGAACTCATTTCCCCATATGCTTTAATTGAAAAAGAAGCTACTACCAAATCCACAACTCCTCCAATAGGCAAACTGGTTTTCCCAATGGAACTTCTAGGTAAAAAACACAAAGGGAACAACAAGCCTCCTTGCTGACTACTTCTCACGACAATCTCAGAAATCCCAAATGTCCATTCCCTTAGTCTACCCCCTACAGTCGGTCCATAATCTACCATTCAAGGTCAAAAATCAGGTGCTCCAGTTTCTCCATTCTAAGAGAAGCACCACGAACTTTCACACCCTTTTAGAAGTATCAATCTTCGAGCATGGAAGAATCTTCAAACACCTCCCCTACCCAGATTACTTATTCATCATTCCTCATGTCCTTAGAAATTACTACCATGTCCCAAAGGAGACACTTTGCTATTTTTAGTACCTTTTTGAAGCTCACACTATAGCCTTCATTTTTTATGCCCCCCCGTCTCTCGGCCTGTATCCACCAATGCCTTGTTAATAATGTCCTAACCCTTAACCAAGCTAACTTGATGAAATGGCTCCAGTGGTTTCACCCATTACTACATGTCAACAACTTCTATAGACCCACCAACAGAAGTATGTAGCCATCACTTTCAAAAACCCCATAGATCTCGTCACAGATGAGCAGGCATACTTGGTGTACTACACACACGACCCACGGGAAAAAAAATTCTAATGGTACTCTTACAACCTGGCAGAACATTATGAGTCCCACTTGGCAGCATGGGTCCTCTTCAAAGATCACATGTGCTCACTCAATAATGTCGATTATGCCACAATCCCTCCGGAAATTGCGGTAGCCCCCTTCGTGGACCCACAACATCCCATCTCCTAGAAAATGTTCACGGCCCTCAAAAACTTTTTTGACTCCACAAGGACCCTTGGAAATAGCTCAGTTGACTCTTCCCCTTTTGTCAGTCATTGGGATGACTTGGATGAGTTCAACATCTATTAAAATAATGAGCAGGCAGACAAGCCCCTCATGCGTTCCTATGGACTTTCCATGGCTCTCTTAATACGTGTCTTATGAATATTTTAAGTTTGTTTGAGTTTCGACCTCTCCCTTGTCTATAAAAGACCATCTCGTTGCTTGTTTAAGGTAGACTAGGATCACTGTCCAAATCTCCTTCTTATGATTTCCGCCGTCTTTCTCTTCCAGTTTCCTCGCTTATCTGTTTCTATTTCAGTGGTTATGCACCTTCTGTCTATGTCTATAGAAATCATTGTTTATTGTTAATATCATCATGTGTTTGTGTTAGTATCGTGTGTTTGTGTTAGTTGGGGCAAAAGATCACCTCAAGCAAGTTTCCGCAAGCATCTCGTTACTCGTTAATGAGTTTCTCTTGAAGATACGGTAGCGGAACGATATGTCCGACCGGTTAAGGACGACGGCCAATCAAAGCCCTAATTACTCATTAGATCTTACCCTTGTTTAAGGATTAAGGAAGGGATGTCTTCAGTGGAGCCAAAAAATGAAGGACGTTCAACAAAATGAAGGCAACAACCTACCTTGACGTCACTTCACTGGGAAAAAAAATTGGTGATAATGAAATTCGTAAGCTTAAAAATGGCAAACAAAATATAAAACATTTACCTGAAGTTCCCTTGAAGGGCCACATTTGTTGGGTGTACCACCAGTACCATAAAGGATGTCGGAGGTCTTACAGGAAGAGAAAAGGAATGAAATTGGGAGTAAACACATCAGTTCACGGTTGTGACAAATAAAAGTTGACAACTTGAGTATGCTCAACTCCTTTACCTACTACCACTTTTAGTATTATCCCTGATTATCAGCTAAATATCTTAATACAAATCTAGCTTGAACTTCTATTGGGGCATTTTCTGGAATGGCTGGTTGTACTCCTTCGATCGCAAGCCAGTGAGCAGCGACTGCAGTATCACGTTGTGCTTTTGGTAGAGGTGCTTCAATCACCTACATATATCACATAAAAATATGAGTACAACAGTAAGAGTGTAAACGATATAATAAAACCGACACTTTTTACATTGTAAATAATTTCTCACATCTTTAAACTCCACATCATTGCATCAATGTAAAAAAAAAAAATCCTTACGTCCAACAACTCTTTTGAACCGAAAGGGATTTCCAGAGGCAAAGCCATAAATTGGCTGAGATAAGAACAATAGATGTATACAAGAAAATGGAGATTCTGTAATGAAATTGAAGATGATTAAAATTTGGATTCCCACAAACATTCTAATAAAAAAGCGCATGGGGTTATATAGTAATTTGTTAGCAATTTTTAAGTGTTACAGTCAAATAAAGAACAATCTGTAAACTTTCACATCTGTAAGTAATAAACTTGTCCATTTCATGAAAATTAAGGACAAATTTCTTTGTAATCATTCCTTTTATCTATATATATAGAGAGAGAGAGAAAGAACCTTCATATCCACACAAGAGGAATAAAAAGACTTGCATCTCTGCATGTCATTATAATCAGATGTCATAAGATGTCAATCAACGTCATACCACAAAAAACATTCGCAAGCCTGCCATTCGTGATCTGCTCATTCGCGAGCTTGTTGTTTAGTTGCGAATTACAAGACGATTATAAAGAAACAAAAGAATAAATCATTTATGATTGAATAATAAACAAAGAAGATAAAAACAAACGGATTAGTGCCTGATGCCATTTTATATACTTGGACACGAGAAATGCATACCATAGTCAACTTTCTTCTGATTAGCACTCCCAAAAGATGTGGTGTTCAGTGGTGGCATGAAGCAAGGAGGTTGCATGTATGGAAGTGGAATCGTGGTATGCATTTGTTGGGTTAATGTCTTGTATTCAATCTGGGATGATGATCCGAAAAACCCAAATATGACCTAAAAAATAGCCCCCGGCTGAAATTTTTCTGACCCGTTTTGTATCTACTTTGGGGTCCGGATCCGACTTGTACATATTAGGGTTTTAAGTGTTTATATTTAAGATTTTCTCAATTTCTGTGCCATTGCACTGTTCATTGTAATCTATGTTCTTCAATCATAGTGAAAGTTCTTCTCTGTTTTCACCTGTGGACGTAGGCTTCAAGCCGAACCACGTAAATCGTCTTGCACTTGTGGTGTGATTGCTTTCTGCTTTATTTTCTCTCTTCTTCTTTGTTGCATACAATCATAGATCTAGGTTTCCGCATAACACCATTAGTAAGACCATATGTGCCCAATTCACAATTCAAGCTCTCACCGAAGATGAAGAAAAAGAAATTTGTTCAACCCAAGAAGAACCTCACGGCAAATAATCTTCTTCCCAATCTTGTGTATGCCCAAAAAAAAATCTACAAAGGATTGAAAAAAATTGTCACGGCTTAACAAACACAAGAAGGAAGATAAGATTATTTCATACTTTAGAGAAAAAGATCCAAATTTACTTTTGTCGTAGTTGAGGATGATGATTCTTTAAGTGATCTTGAAGACTTGGCTGACCTTGTGGGACCACAAGCAGAAGGTGGAGCTTCTTCGAGCAGGGCTGCGGAAGAAAAAATATGATCGTGACGGCGGTGATGATTGATACAATACTTTATGGAACACAACACTCTGTATACTCCTGACTAAGGATTCAGAGTCAGGAGTATACATATATATGGACACAACACGGTGCATGGCCTCTAGAATTCAAATTTCATAATATCTTTGGAGCTTCTCCCTTTTCTTGGGTGATCATTTCAAACACGATAAGCAAAAATAAATAGAAACTAATTCCAAATTTTGTAAATAACTACAGATATGAATGATACAACCCTTTATGGAACACAACACACCATACAAGAAGAAAACCTTCCTCAGTATCATGGCGTAATTAATGTTCTCCTGCAACATCTACTGACCATGACTGTTTATCCTTAGAATTACTGTTATATAAAGAATCTCTAATGCGCAGCATGATGTCACACTGCTCCGAAGTCGACCGTCTTCTTCCCGTCATGGGCCTTCCTGAAGAAGTGCTTTGTATAATCTGAGTACAGAACTTGCTTATATACTGCTTTCTCTCCACTCTCTAGCAGTTCTGGCAAAGGGCCGATCATGTCTTGGGGGCTTGGGTTCACAAATATGGGAACTGAGATTCGGTTCCTACTTCCATTGGCTATAACGTGGTGCTCGACGCTCTTGTAACGCCCATTGCTCAATATTTGTAGTGCATCGCCGACGTTGATGACAATTGAGCCACTGATAGGTGGGACATGGATCCAGCTATCACCATTCCCTCGCACGTAAAGGCCACCGATGTCATCTTGAAGGAGGATTGTGAGAGTTGACACGTCTGAGTGGCGGCCAACTCCTATTGTCAGATCTGGGTTGGGACAAATTGGATAGTAGTTCATGTTAATCCGCTTTGAACCCATTAACAGCGATTCTTTTCTTTCATCGATCTCCTTCACGTTTAGCCTCTTCATTAGAGCCTCTAGTAGCCGCCTAACTAGGGGTTTGGATTTCTCTATGAAATCCAGTGCTTCATCCCTGATTGCACCACACAACAAACAAAGAATTCAATAAGAATATATGAGAGAGAGAGAGAGAGAGAGAGAGAGAGAGAGAGAGAGGCAAAGGCAAAGGTTCTGGTACATACTTGCACTCTTTGGGCCAGTAAGCAGAAGCATCATCATCTGATGTGTAGAAGAGGCTGAGGTAATCTTTCCATTCCAGAGCTCTTTCTGCTTGAGGGATGAAGCTCGTCCCATGGCGGACGTTGTTGGTCGGGGATTTCTCCTTTGTGTATTTCAACTTCTCATCGGCCGGTAACCCAAAGAATTGGTGTGTTGCTTCCTTAGCATTCTCTAGAACTTCAACAGGCACCCCGTGGTTAATAATCTGAAAGAAGCCCCACTTCTCCGCTGCATCACATATTAAATCAGACACCTTAGGATCTTCCCATTTTTCCATGTCGATGACGAGAATAGACTCTTCGATGGTGACATTGTGCACGTCCATCCTCTCCTCCACAGGTTGGATGTACTGCTTAGGAACACTCGCTAGGCCTGTCTCTGCAGGACCCTTCACTCCATTTCCTTTCTTGATGACGCAGCGGAATAGCAAGGAGAAGAACACGTCGCCTCCTTTGTTTGAGAAAAATCCTAAACTTCACCAAAGAAGAGAAAATTCGTACTAAAACTTTTAATTAATGAAAAACTGAATTGCCTTGAAGGCTACAATGCTTTAAATAGAGGAAAAGAAACCCTAATTCGTGTTAGACA
>JAOXJP010227451.1:0-11300 GCA_025762735.1 Platanus orientalis | reverse complement strand
TATTTTCTCTCTCTCTCTCTCTCTCTCTTTTTTTTTTTTTCTGTTCTAAATCCTCCTTATCTATTTTCTATGATTTTATTTTTTGATTCTTAAATTTTGTGGCTATTTGTTTATTTCTAAATTCTATTCTTGATTTCTTTGCTTCCGCATCCTTAACTTAAATTATTTGAAGCTTTGGAATTACTCGGTTAATGTTTGTATCTTTAGACATTGCCGGTCCCAAGCCCGGATAAAGGAGGAGAGTGGTGTTAGGTTGAGAACCGGCCTTAATAAACTACTCAAACCATTAAACATGAATCCTGAAATATCTTCTTTGTCCTGCATCATAGGGCATGCTGTATTAAGAGAAATAAATAATGTAATGTCAAAATATGAAACAGAAATCTGATAACTTAACCATCTACTAAAACATTTGAGCAATGAACAATGTATGAATAAAATTTAGGTGAGATTAACCAAACTTTGTTAAAAGAGGAAGGATGGCAACAGGACTATAGTATCATATAGTGCACATGTATCTCTAAATTTCCCAGCAGCCATGTCCCAAAATGAGCCCCAACCATGAGTACAATCCACTTAGCAAAAACACCCAAAGAATCCCAAGCCATGTGTTGGAACTATTGTTATATGAACACTTGAGCTACCGGTTAGTGTCATTTGTTTCCCAAAACTTTTATAAATCTCAAAGAATCCAGACAACATACCTAGCCAACCTTCCTTTGCAAGAGAAAAAAAAACCCACAAGACATTCTTGAGATAAATAGCAACAATTGTATCATTCCAAGGCAGAAAAGAATGAGTTTTAATACGATGGAGCTACACGACAATCAGCAAGGTTAGTTAACATAAGAGAGAATTGAAGCCAACTAGTATTCCAAATAAACATTAGAACACTCATTCAGTTTGCTGGTCATATAGACCAAAAATCCTAAAGCTTAATTCTATTTTGCATATTTCTTGATGTAAATATAAGTTGGAAACTAGACGTTAAGCTGTACCTACTACATAAAATAAAAGATCCTCAAAAGATTGCAGAAAATGGCATTCAAAGAAAGAATGGCAGTTTGTTTATGATGATCATGTAAGTAGCAACAACAAAAGAATGAGCATTCATCCCAATTATGAGCAGTGAACAAGTCTATTGGCCAACTTGGAGAGGTCCTACATAGAAGTGAATTCAGACATGCTGGTGGACCCCCTTCGAGCCCAATTTCAATGGCTACCATCATGACTTAGACTTAGAGGCGACATCCAACTTGCAAACTTCAAACCACTTCCCATCAATTAATTACCCCAATTCCATCAAACAAAATCCACATGAAAGAGATGATTAAATAGAACATGATTAAAATAATCTCCAAAAATAATCGACCTAGGCTGACTCTAAACATGTTTATCAAAGAATTAAACAATAGAATTCTATTTTAAGTGATGAAACGAGAGCACAATGCACACACACACACACACACACACACACATATATATATATATATGCAACCATGCACAAGCACATGCACATGCATACATACAGCCATGCACATATCCTCATATATAAATATGTATCACACAAACGTCAATTTAGACATGCAACAATACACACACAACCCTTCATTCACACATATGTAGGTTTTACACCAATTGCACATGCCATGCTATGACCACACTTTGGTTGTATGCTACATCTCGATTACACATTATTCACATGTTATCACAGGCTGATCACATACGGGATACACATAGGTACCAAACATCTTGATTCATAGACTGTAAAAAGATCATATATGGTGGATCATAGGTCACCAAATAATTCACAAATCACGTATAAATTGTAAACCGTAGATCCCATTCAACAACTCACTAATCATGAATCATAGATCTAGGTTTAGATATAAAATTAATTACAGGAAAACAAATGAAATCACTCAAACTTTACAGATTAACATTTATGTTTGAAATTGATTAAGGGAAAACAAAAGAAATTGGCAAATAATCACAGTTTAACCCTTATACTTGAACCTGGTATGGAAACTAAATCCCGTTTGAGATTGATTTTGAGACTTAAATAGCTGGATTGGTCTTTTCTTCCCAACGCTGCTCGTAGAGAGTAATAGAAAGAAATGGAGTTTGGTTGCTGGTAGAGAGACAAAGAGAGAGGAGGGTAACTGGTAGAGAGAAAGAAGGGATGGTTTTGGTTACTGGTAGAGAGAGAACTGTGAGAGGGTTTATTGGCACAGAGAAAGAGAGCTAGTTATGAGGGAGAGGGTAATAGAGAGAGGGAGAGTTAGGTGTTTGCAGAGAAAGAAAGGGAGAAGAATAGAGAGAGAGAGAGAAAGGGAGAAGAATAGAGAGAGAGAGAGGGAGCTGGGGTCGCTAGCCGAAGCGCCGACAGGCATAGGGTGTTATGCAGGTTCAGGTGAGAGAGAGAGAGAGAGTGACTAGGTGAGAGAGAGAGAGAGTGCTAGAAAGGGGGTGCTAGCATGAGCGTCTACGCAACCCCCTCCCCCTCCCACTTCTTCTTCTTCTTCTTTTTCTTTCCTTTTTCTTTCTTTTGCCTTCTCCTCCCTGTACAGCCACCGAGAGAGAGAGAGTCGATCCCCCCCTTTGCACCGCCTCCTCTTTTATCATTTTTTTTATTTTAGATTTTTTTATTATTTAATTAGTATTTTTAGATCTTTGTTTTTAGATATTTTTGGGTAAGAAGCAGTCGCTTCTTCCCTTAAGGGAGAAGCTACCTTAAGGTGCCACGTGGTGGGACAAGAAGGGTATTTTGGGAAAAGTTTTGCAAATTCGTCTCGTGTCGGCTCTATGACGTGTCGACCTCCGACAAACATGAACTTATGGTGCTTTTCAAGGTTCTTAGGCATTTGGACACACTAGTGTAGTTAGAATTTGGTTCCGACATATGCAGGATGACGAATAGTGACAACGTGGTAAGCCAGGAAATGTTGGTTGCACTTTGGAGGGGAAAAATGGTCAAATCTCAACTGGGTCATTTCATGCAAAATGCAACCCCAGATTTTTTCAAAATGTTGGTTCAATCGGTTTGTTCATCCAGTACCTAGTCATGAAATTATATGCAAACCGCATTCCGAAGAATCCCATATTTCAATTATGGTGAGGATTAGGAGTTAGTGTGGTCTATCGATAAAATTCCACGAAAGACAAACTTTTGAGGGTTGAAGAATTTAGGATGTGGGGAAACTAGCTGGATGTTTTTTGGGTGCTAGGGGAAGCTCTGAGGGCTCACTAAATGTCAAAACTCAATTGTACATGAGGAACGGAATTGCAAGAACATGAGTGGTAAAACCATAATTTGTCAACCAAGAATGCTTCACATGGGAAGGCTTACGAGGGCTAAGAAAATGCGAAAACATTGTGGTTGGTTGTCTGAAAATTGAGTTATTGTACAATTATCGGTGAATCATAAAAATAAAGGGTTATCAGCAATCGGTGTATTTTAAAGGAGTGAAAATGGTTCTAGAAAGTTTGACCCGAATACAAATTTGCGTGTAATTTGATGTCTGTAATACCCTTGCCACCGGAATGTCCATGGAAAACTTTAAGGGCATGTACTTAACCTCTTAGAATCCAGGCTCAGTCTCTGATTTTATGGTTTGTTGGTGGCTTTTAAAGTTTTGATCATGTTCAAGTTGTTTATGATGAATTTTAGGGCTTTTGCAGGTGCCAAGGGTAAGTCCTAAACATCCTAAACCGGGGTTGCCTAATGTTTGATCCTAAACACTGTTTTGGAGAACATACGAGATTTTCTTGAGGGTCCGAATCAAAATTTGGGTGTTGACAATCTCTTTCAATCGTACCACCAAATAACTATTTTTCTTTGAATTTTATTTTATAAAACTACTCCCCCATATAAGTTAGGGTAGGTGGCTAGGTGTCCCACCTTGTCCCTAATTTTTTAGGGTTTCAAAATTGAAATCTCCTAATTTGGGGATTTTTAGTCCTCCTCCCATTTCCCTCTTTATTAGCTTAATTTCTCTTTAGTTTCCTTAATTTTTTGCTTCTCTTTGAACATTAAATTATTATTGAATTGGTTCTTTAAGTTTTGCCTAAGTTCTTTGAAAGATTTTTTTTTAATTTATTAGAGAACAATTTTATTGCAAAAGAAAAAGGAAGAAAACAAGGGCTGAGGATGAGAGATCCCTAAAACAAGAGCAAGACAAAAGGGCCGAAACCCACTACAAACAAACACACAAAAACCACTCAAGGATCATGCACCCCAATTGTATTTACCCAATTTCTCACTTAGGCCCCTTTCGGCAAACCTTCATAACTCTTGCATCTACAGGCCCAAAACAGGATAAAGTCTTTGGCTCTCCTATGTACTTGCCAAGCCAGCTTCGAATGGCCCTTGAAAACCCGGTTGTTCCTCTCTAGTCAGATCGCCCAGCACACCACCGATGGCACTAATCTCCAAATCGGCTTACCAAAACAACTTAGCGTTGGGTTTGACCAACCTCCCACTAGGCCCCTGATGTTCGAGAAAGCAATAAAAGTTGTCTCAAAATCCCTAGCCAGACCACACCAAATCTTCCAAGAGAAAGGGAAATCAAGAAGGAGATGAGACAACGATTCACTCTCATTATAGCATAGGAGGCAAATGTTGGGCAAATAGAAACCTTTCCTCTAAAGAGAGTCCATGGTGAAAATCTTCTCCAGGACTGTCATCCACATAAAAAAATTGGACTTTAGGAGGGGTCCATTTGTACCAGATAGCATTCTAAGGATCAGGTTCCACCCTGGCATTGGACACATGGCCATAACAAGATGACACGAAGAACTGGCCTCCCACACCATCTCTCTGAACCCTGTGGTCTTCTTGATCTATGTCGATATGCGACCCCTGTAGATGATCCAAAAATTGAGTCACCCTTGGAAAATCCCAATCAAATAATTCCCTTCTTAAAACTGGTGACCAAATTGTCCCTCCTCCCAGTATTAAGAAGTTGGAAGCAACCATTGACGAAGGATCCGCCGCCTAAGCAAACACATCCGGAAAATCCTGCTTAAGAGGCCTCTCCCCACACCAAACATCCTCCCAAAACCTTATACGACTCCGATCTCCTACCTTAAATGCTAGACCACGTTTAAAAAGCTGAGAAAATTGCATTATTCCCCTCCAAGGAGTACGATCGAAGGGATCCCGATTCAACATGACATCCCACCCATCTTCCAAACCAAACTTTGCAGCCACCACCTGTCTCCACAAACTATCAACCTCCTACCCAAATCTCCACAGCCATTTGCATAACAAAGCTTTATTCATGGCCTCAATGCTTCTCAAACCTCCCCCCCCCCCCGGATTTTTTGGAGTACACACCTATCCCACACCACCAAATGCATGCCCCTATCATTTCCCACGCCATAAAAAATCTCTTTGCAATTTATCTAACACGTGGCAGATGGACCTCGGGATAACCAACAAAGATATATAGTGGATGGGAATGCTTGTCAAGGTCGTCTTTATCAATGCTAGCCGTCCACCTTTCGACAAATAGCGAGCCTTCCACCCATTAAGGCGGTTTCTTAGTCTGTCAGTTATCAGATGCCACACCTTCTTCTGCTTGTACTTAGACCCTAAAGGAAGCCCCAAATAAGCGATCTGCATTCCAAATCCGCCGCAAGCATGTCCAAATTAGGGACCTCCCCAACTGGAATTAGGTAACTCTTTCCTAAGTTAAGATGAAGTCCATAAACTACCTCAAAACATTTGAAGACACATTTGAGTAATCTGCCATGTCTCTGGGAATTATCACAAAATATCATGGTGTCATTTGCAAACTATAAGTGAGAAACAACCATCTCTCCCAATCCTAGCGAAAGACCTTCAAACATACCGACCTCTGCCGCCTTTCCAATCAAGCTCCCTAAGACACCAGCCACCAACAAGAATAATATAGGGGAAAGAGGGTCCCCCTAGCGGATGCCTGTACTGTAACCAATATGACCTTTTAACACCCCATTTAGAAGCATCGAGAAGGACGCTAAGTGCACAGATCTCCAGATCCATTCTTGCCATTTCACCCCAAAACCACACCTCCGCAGCACATACATCAGGAATTCCCAATTGACATGGTCATAAGCTTTCTCAATGTCAAGTTTGCAAATCACCCCAGGCAGACCTTCCCTAATTCAAGCATTGATGCATTCATTAGCACAAAGGATCCCATCTGCCATCGATCTCCCTTGGAGAAAAGCACCCTACTCCCTTGACACAATTCTAGGAAGGACCTCCTTGAGCCATACCACTAAACATTTCGAAATGATCTTGTAGGTATTTCCAATCAAGCTCACTGGCCTAAAATTAGTGCATGAATCCTTTCCCTTTGGATACTACATCAGGTTTGTTTGGAAGGTACTAGTTGGAGGGACAACAGTCCATGAGTCGTTTAGGGATTTATCTAAAGCAACACATCATAGTGGCTGCAAATATGTTTCAACAGTGAGCCCCATGGCTAAAAATTGTTGGGAGATTATTGATGTCAGTTTGTCTCCAAGTCAAGAACTCAGCAAAGGATTTGTCGATATTTTTAGGTGGTGAGTTACAATAAACAAAGTCCCCATTTTATGATTTGGACTAATTGGGACTAAGAGTGAGGACAAAAAAAAAAGGTATTGGGATTGCTTTATGATAGAAATAAAGTGTTTCTGTTTGGGAGTGAAAGATTGAGGAGTGTTGGTGAGTTAGGTCATCTGAATGAGAGAGAAAGGAAGTCACCCAAGTTGCTATGTGAGTTTGTCTGGAGTTCTGGTTGGAATAACAATAGGCCACTTGAGTTTTTGAAAGGGCATATTTACAGGAAAGGGAAATGAGATGGGAAAAACATCTAGGACATCTGTCTAAGGTGGCATATCACAAAGTGATAAGATTGGCACTATCATACCTTTTTGGTCCTTTCAAACAGACCAAGACACAAAGGTCCTTGCATTGACGACATGAATGATTTTTGTCATTTGCATGTTTTCTTTGGTATCAAGGTAGTTCAGCATAAGGTCATGACCTTTCAAATTCTAATAGTTTGTTCATGCTCTCTATGTTTTATTCAATGAGTACCAAACAAGATATATTTTTCCCATTGCTGCCAAGCTATAGTTCTATTCAATTATTTTTATTATTAATATTTTTTTATCATTGTGATGTTCTTTCAAGTCTTTAAGTGTCACGCCCCGGGAACCTAGACCTCATAGGGGCCTTAGATTCAGAGTGGACATTAATCCTTTCATTCAAAACCTTATAATGGACATTTTATATTTCCATTTTTTCACATATGCAGCGGAATCTAAACTCTACATTCATAAATCCATATCCACAGATAAGTCTGACAATTTCTAACAAATTGATATCCATCACTTAAATCTAAACATCTCTTAGATAAATTATCCAAATTAAATAAAAATCCCTGAATTAATGTAATTACATCCCAAGAATAAATAAAATAACATAATCCATAAAAGTCCCTCATTAACTGATAAAATCCAAGTCAAAGCCTGAATAATATAACATAAGTTTCTAGAATAAAGAATTGCAATAAATCAAATCTCCTATGCTCCAACGTCCTGCCTTAGGAATCTCCCATCTGCACTTAGTGCCTCCTCATCTGAAAAATGTTTGTCAATCATGGGAGAGCTTGACAGGCACATAAGATAACCATATAGAATATACAAAAGGAAACATGGGTCAAGTCTAGAACAAATAGTTTTGTAAAAACAAAATGTAGAATCAAAGTACAATTGTGTGCAGTTCAAAACTTACTTCCAAATCTTAAAACATATGCATTAGTAGGCGCGCTGAAAATGGCTAATAGTTTACTTTCTTAATGGATACATGCGGAAAATAGCTTTTATCAGAATTACAAAACCTAACAGAAATCAGATATGAAAACTAACAATCAAAAGTCAATACATATTGAGACTAACAGATAACAGTTCACACCTATTGTAAGGCTTGGTGAGGGGGGCTCAACATGTTTCACCTATTAATGTGACTTGGTGATTGGGTACCTGACGCACCTATTATAATCCCGGTGAGGGGCTGGACACAAATTTCACCTATTAATGTGACCCGGTGATTGGGTACCTGATCGCATCTATTATAATCCCGGTGAGGGGCTGAATAGAAATTTCCCCTATAATTCGGTTAGAGGATACTACTATTTTAACCCCTAGTACTAAGGGATCAAAATAGATAACAGATAATAGATCGCAAATGAGAGGGCCCCATCAATTTTCCTCTTGATGGCTAAGGGTCTTAGATCAGAATCGGGTAAGCTTTCAAACATATTTACTATTATACGATCTTAAAACAGGTATCCTTCTGAAGACAAAACCCATCAAATAACTTACAAGTTCATGGTATATCATTTACATAATTTCCATGTTCTAGCAAATGCATATAAATTTTGATTGCAAAACAACATAGGTTGCTTGACCCACCTAAGCACATGAACTAAGGAAATTTCCCATCAAAGATGAGAATACTGTTTATCAGATCAAACGAAACTAACAATCTTTCCAAAATATATTCGTATGTTTAACAAAGTCCATTCAAATCCCTAACATTCAGAAATCAACTAAAGCTTTATGGAAAAATCCTTCTTTTACAATTTATTATCTAAAGAAAACACAACAATAACTGAAAATATCACAGATAATCATTTCTTGAAACATCAGATGATCTCATCAGAACTATTACTTTGCTAAGAAATCAAAGGATAAAACATATGATGCAATGTGAAATCACTTACAAGATATGATTAGTGAATACAAAATCTCTAAGAACCTAAAGAAACACAGGTGCATTCTGTAAGGTTAACTTACTGAACATTATTTCTTTCAAAACAAAGGTTCTAAGATCGTAATGGAATGAAAAAGGATTGCATATCCAATATGATTAACTTATTATCACAAAATACTTTTTGAATCTCTTCTTTTCTCTTATTCGCACAAAACTCCCAAGATTCGATCTTCTTTCAATCAAAGTCCTTCAATCTCTTCTTCTGAACCCCAAACATACACACAACTATCTAAGAACAATACGTTAATCATTAAATCTTAAACGAAAAACCTAGTTCTTAAGAAGATATCCAATTTCCTTGGGTTTTCTAGTGCTTACATTGGAGAAAATCCCAAAATCCTTCTCTGTTCTCTTTTTCCTATTTTCTTTAGGGTTAGAATGGTTTAGAACAAAACCCTAGAGGTTTTTATATTGTTTAGGTAGAATCCCACTCGAATTGGGATCTCAAATCTCAGAGCAAAATATTCAATTACTATTTTTGCTCAGTCGGACTGATCAAATTGAGTCAGATTGGTCCAAGTGCTCACTATATATATATATATTGTCTACAAACTCCCAAATGTGCTTGGATTGATCTTGGGTTGCCTCCGATCGGTCCCACAAGTTGCTAGTGTGCATAATACGCACCAGAGAGCTTCCAAACCAATCTTGGGGAGGCCAAATCAGTCTGAATTCTCCAAATTTGATTTTTTCGACTTTTATTTTTCCAATTTCTTCATATTTTTGTACTTGTTCATGTATGGGGTCTTATATAACATAGGTTAGGTCTTTAAAATATATGCGGGGTGTTACACTCCCCCCTCACAATAATTTCAATCCCTAAATTTCTACGTACCTTTATTGTGGAACAAGTGCGAATACTTTTCCTTCATTTCTCTTTCACCTTCCCATGTTGCTTCTTTTTCCAAATGGTTCCTCCATAGCACTTTCAGGTATGGAATCTCTTTCGAACATAGTACTTGCTCCTTCCGATCCAGAATCTCAATTATTTGTTCTTCATAAAACAAATCTTCTTTAAATTGTAGGGGGTCATATTTTATCACGTCTGCCAGATCTCGCATGTATTTCTGTAGCATCGACACATGGAATACACCATAGAATCGCCATAACTCAACGTCTAAGGGTTCACGCATAGAATCACCATAACTCACATACATATCAATACAAAAGAATGCTTGAAACCATGATCAATGAGTACTCTAGCAGTGTGAGAAAATAATGGAATAGTACCTGAAACTACAATATTGGATGTATCCACATCATGCTCGGTAAGCACATAGACGCGCCCTTGAACCCTTGGCCTGGGCTTCCCTTTGGCAAATTTGGTTGTTTATTCGTTCTTCATTGATAGGCAGTCCTGGATTAGATGGCCCACATTCCCACACCAGAAGCAAGCTCCTAACTCACGGTGGCAAATACTTCAGTGCGTCTTTCCACATTTTTGACAAGTCACACTGCCTCTTGTTTGTACGGGACTTTGGTTTTAGTCTCGGTAGTCACCCTTTTCTTGAAAGCCTTAGTGTTACCATTTGCCCTTTGGATTCCCTCTTGATTGGGTCGCTTTCTTCATTGGTCCCTAATCTCTTATAGATTCTTGCATTCCCTTTCGACTACCTTGGCAGTCTCAACCACTTCGGAAAACTTCCTTTGTCTTAATGCAGCCATCCGAATCCTAATACTCTGCTGTAGACCCCTCTGAAATATCTTTGCCTTCTTCTCATCATTATTTGCAATGTGGGATGCGAATCTAGCTAACTCCGTAAATTTGGCCTTGTACTGCAAGACCATCCTGTTCCCCTTAATCAACTCCATGAATTCTAACTTCATCTCATCCCAAACGCTCTTCAAGAAGTAGTTCTCACGGACCACCTCAACGAAAATAGCCCAAGTGATAGGCTCATCTTCTTCCAATGGCAGAATCTCTCAAGTCCATCTCTACCAATGTTATGCCTCCCCTTTTAGCATAAACATGGAAAATGAGGCTTTCTACTCTTCAGTGCACTCTAATACCTCAAAGATCTTCTTGTTCTGCATAAGCCAGGCTTCTACCTCTATCGATTCAGGGGTACCCTCGAATTCTGGTTGTCCCATCCTTTTAAACTGCCCAATGGAGCCACCTCTTAACATCCATGTTCCTTTCCCTGGAAATTCGGTCAAGTTTTTCTGTTGCAAATTTCTAATTTGGGTTTGTCTTTTGCTATCAAATGTGTACTTGTTAAGCAAAGATGTCACAATAATGAGACTGGCGAAAGAGAAGAGGGTTGTTATTGGATTGAGTTATATTAGTCTTGTTCACCGATGTGTTGGCTTACTTCTTGAAAATATAATGCTATTTACTATTTAGCAAAGGGAGTTCATTTCTGTATTTTTGCCTAGTTGTTTTTTTTTTTGTTGGGGGGGGGGGGGTGGGGGTGGATTGGTTGATAATACCTTATTTGTTAGTGCATGTAATTTAATATGAACATAGTTGTCGTTTAATTCTTGATTT
>JAOXJP010227450.1:0-11300 GCA_025762735.1 Platanus orientalis | reverse complement strand
AAAACTCCAAAACCCAATAAAAGACTTGTGAACCAAGGAAGACTTTTAGTCTTCCAAGGAGGAAGTTAATGGGCCTAGCTTAATTAACATTCTAACAGCTCTTTGATCCATCTGGGTGCTGTGTGTGCAAAGCTTTTTCCCCGTCAGTTTTTTTTGCATGTAAGTTGATTCTCTCTCTAGACTAACTTCTGAAGCATGTATTTCTTTTATTATTTTTTCCCACTGTATTCTGTGATTTAGAAGGTATTCCAAAAACCACTCTCTAGACTAACCTATGAAGCATGTATTTCTTTTTCCACTATATTCTATGATTTAGGAGGTGTTCCAAACACCAAAGTGTCAACCACGATGGTTTAGTTGTAAGGATATGCCAAGTGTTTAGGTTCTCAAGTGCTTTGTCAATCTTTTGCCCAAATCCTCTAGTCCCACTCCTAGCCCTAACCATCCCCTTTCTCCCACCCTTCTTCTTCTTCTTAGTGGCCTCTTCTTTCTCAAATCTCTCTCTATCTCCCTTTCTGTAGGAAATCCGTCATTGCAATGTAGATAACCTGTGCTCCCAAAAAGAAAATAAAAGAAATACACTAGTCTCATCAATAGAAATTAGCTATTGGGTAGTCTCAAATGGGGCGTCCGAAGGCAAAACATCTTTTGATGTTGCAGAGATTCTCCAAATCAAATTGTTCTTTTGTGAAATTTTGTGAGGTGGGTATCAATAAAAAATAATTCTTTTTGAGTGGAGTCTAGTTGGTAAGGTGAGAGATGGGGTAAGTTAGAGAATTAAGTCGCATGCTTTAAGAGGATAGCGAGTTTCTGACTTGAAAATATAGGTGAGAGGAGGGGAGGATAGAAATAGAAATGAAGTAGAATGTTTCATCTGCTACTTCTCAAAGAGAGGAGAGAGTGTCTCAGTGTGTCTCTCTGTTAAAGACGACATCTTTACATTTTCCCTTGAGCGATGTTTGTAGACGGATTGGGTTGAAGGGTCCCACTTTCTAAGCCCACAACTGAACCATTGAATTGTGGTTTTTTGGGATCGAATGATCTTTGGTTTAAACAGAGAGTTATCACACATGTGCCTAACCACTTCGTGGCATGATATGTGACAAAGGGTCCTTTGATAAATACACGTTTATTTTTATTTTGTATTTATTGAAACACTTAAGGATATGGTGTGTTATTGGAACACCTCCTTTTTGTGTTTCTTTTTGGTTAATGAAATGGGTTGGTAAGTTTTATATGTACTGTAGGGGAAATATTATAACAAGAGAGAGAGAGAGAGAGAGAGAGAGAGAGAGATACTTTACCAAAAAGAGAGAGAGAGAAAGATAGATAATAATGACACATCATTAGCCCTTAATGTATTGCATTAAATGCATTCACCTTTGGCTTATGATGCACTATTACGTCATGCAACTCAATGTTGTCTTTTATTGGGGCCAGGTTGCGAATCTCTATAATAGGCTATGGGACTTCGATCATAGCGATCTTGCAATGCTTTTGAGTGTTTTCATACTATTTAGTTAGAATGTTATAGTTAAAAATGGATTCTGATGTACCTAAAATATTATACCGTGCAATTGTAAGATCCTTGGGAAATGTGTGATCACTGTTGGGAGGGAACAGATGGCTAAATTGGTTTTCAGGCCCTTCATAAGGATTAAAGCCCTTGGTTTTCTGGAGGTGCTAGTTTAGTTGGCTTAGTTTAGCTGGTCCTTGAGCTGAGAGTTTTAATGTTGCAGATGGTTCACCAAGGTCCCCAGTGTGGGTGTGTGTCATTCTAGGGTGCAATTTTTGGTCTATTTATCTCTAGAAGATGTTTTGGGTGGGGGTTGGATAAAGACTGAATTTTTATAGTGAAAAGTAATTTTTTTCATAAGTATGATTTCAAAATCCCATGAAGTATAGACTATCATATAGATTATAGCATGTGAAAATTGTATTGTATAAGATAGTTTTTGAGAAAATACTATTAGTATTGAAAGTATTGATAAAGTTTCATTGTTATAAGGTTGTAGATTTTGAAAAGCTCTTGTAATGATATAAAATTGTGATAGAGATCATTGTTAATGTATTATATGATTGTTATAGAATTTCTATGAAAAGTTGTATAGAAAGTGCTTAGATGGTCAAACAAACTCCATTGGATTTGAATTAGTATGATACTATATATGTTAGAGACTGCACTCTTATTACATGGAATATAAAGAAGTGATTATATTGATTAAAATTGATAAAGAGTTAAAGTAATGCAAGTGTATGGTTGAAGCCACCCTTCATCATCAAAGGAGAAACATTGAAGATGCTCAGCACACCTGGCTTATGATGTGAATGACCCATTTACCAGAGATTATAAATGGTTATCATGTGACTCTTTGCACTGGAGATAAAATTGGTGTATCATGTGGCTCCTCTCACCGGAGATAAAATTGGTGAATCATGTGGCTCTTTGCACCGGAGATAAAATTGGTGTATCATGTAGTTCCTCTCACTGGAGATAAAATTAGTGAATCATGTGGCTCTTGTACTAGAGATAAAATTGGTATTTCATGTGACTCCTTTCACCGGAGATAAACTAGTGACATTGACATCATATCATATTGTCTTGTCATTGGCTCATCCATGTATAGGATTAGATTATATTGTATTGTCACTGTTATAATATTGTTCACATGTATAGACATTGTCATTATACTATTATTGTATTTTCCTCATAGTATTAAATGTTAATTGATATAAAATTTTTAAAGAAAAGATAAGAAAGATTATAAAGAATGCTATATGTTTAAAAGTAATGTTATAGTATGTGCTAAAGTAAAGTTGAATTGGAAAATAGTAGTGTAAAGATCGTATTTTTCATCATATTGTCTTATCTTCATTCTACTATCATTTTACTATTTTAGATGACTTAGATCATTATAATTATTAATTTTATTTGAGCTGAATTATTGATTTACAGATTGTGTTATTGTAGTTTGTTTTAATAAATGAATTATAATAAGTAGATGAATTTTTAGATTATTGTTAGATTGTTGAGATTAATGTTTCAGATTTCCAATGATGGTTTGAAGTTACTTAATGGAGTGAATTTTTAGATTTTGATTTATATTATTAATGGAATGTCAATATGAATTTATTTGAGGTTGAATATGTATAGACCTATATGTTTCCATTGCGAATGAATGAAAAAGGAAAGGTATTGACCTATGGGAATACACTTAATTAACTAAGGTTCTGAAAGGTAAATGGAAAAATTTAAGGCAAAGTGTATGATGAATGTGAATGTAAAAGTATAAAAAAGGAAATGAATGGAATGACTTCAAGATTGAATGAATGAATATGTTGTGTTCTGAAATTTATATCCTTTTGGGTATGGGTTTTGGGTTGCCACAACTAAGTACCAATTTGATCCAGTTAGTACAGCTTCATCCAGACTAGGTCAGCTTGAGCTGGACTCATAGATTTCTCAGCTATACCTATTCGCACTAAATTACTCATAACTTTCCCTAGAAAACTCTAATTTACTTGCCTTTTATTACGTTGAAAAGAAGACTTCAAAGGTTTCCAATGGTATATAATTTTATATGTAATTCATTTAGCATTGTTACAGGTTTAACTCTAAAGTTACTTCAATTTTGTTGGTTTGTTAGCATAGACACCTTGCGAGAAAACAATCATAATGTCTTCTAAGAAACTCCAATTTATGCACTATTTGAGGCATTGGAAAGTATACTCATTGACATTTCCAATGATGTATGGTTTGTACTCAGATTATCTAAGGATTGGTAAAGTTTTTCCCATGAATTTACCCCAATTACGCTATTGGGACAACTTTCGAACTTGATAAGTTCATGGCTTAACTTGGATTCCTTACTTCTAGTTCAATCTAATGGGTTCCAAAACACTTCTGTGGTCTTTCTAAGGTTTTTTTAAGTTGTTTTAAATTTTATATAGGTAAATTTACATGTTTACCCTCTCCGAGCATTGTAGGGTGTTACAATAGCGGTCCTTCAAAAATACCACAAAACATCTCGGGTGCGGTCCTCTAAAGGACTATTAGGCTCTAGTGCCTTGCAGTCCTTCAAATGACCACCTATCCCAAATACTCTCGAGTATGGTCCTCTAAAACCCCTCTAAGATGGCATGAAGCCCTATAACACCTACCTACTCCATCATGGTTGTCCTAGGTCATGTGTGATTTCTCAAAAATTACGCAAATCTACTCTTCAAAGTCCCCACAACTATAACATGTACAATGTATGATATATCCAGGTGGCTTGTTCAGTGTAGTGCAAAGTGAGAAAATGGGGATATCACATGTATATACAGCTTAAGGTATCCCGAATAATGAAATTCCATGGAATGTTCGATGGGGATTATTTCTTCTTTTTATTTAAATATTTACATGTTAAGTCCAAATAATTAATAAAGCAAAATGGAACTTCAATGCTTTATCATTTAACACACTCAAGCATTAGCTCATGGTAATATAATAAAGACATGAAACCCTCCTTAAAAAGACCTGAGTGCTATTCAATGGCATTATATGAAGGGTCTCTCAATATGGGTCACTGAAATGGATTATTTTTGAGATATTTGGGCCATCATTATTTATTCTTGATTTGAGATTACAAGACTAGTATCCGAATGTACGTAGTACTAATGGTTAGTGTACCACCCCACAATGCTCATGTAGGGCAGAAATATAAATAACCATGTGTAAGGGTAAAATTTGTCATTAAAAAATTTTGGATGGACCATAGTGGAGTTTGGAACCCAATAGAATAAATTAGAAGTGAGAAAAAACCAAAATAAGCCATGAGCTTGTCAAGTCCTAAAGTTGTCCCAAAAGCATATTTAAGGTAACTTCATAGGTAAACCTATACTAACCCCAAAATAATTTGAGGGAAAAACATAAATCTTTGGAAATATCTAGGATTCTACTTTCTAACAAAATAAACGGTGTGTGAATATGATTTTTCTAGAGGAAGTTATGCTCAATTTTCTATAAGGTGTCTACGCTGATGAGCCAATAAATTTGAAGTAACTTTAGAGTTCAACCTATAACAATCCCAAATGAATTACCTACCAAATTATTTGCCATTAGAAATATATTAAAGTCTACTTTCCAACACAATAAACGATGATTGAATCGGAATTTTCTAGAGAAAGTTATAAGTATTTTAGTCTAAAGGGTCAAATCTAGAAATCTAGCGGATGAATTTGACTTAGTCCGGATGGATCCGAACTTAGCGGATTGATCTGATACTTGGAAGATCAATCCAACAGCACAGAGTTCTACATAAAAGTGACCCGAAGCATGATGGATTAATTTGGCATCCCTACGGATCGATCCGATACTTGGCGGTTCGATTCAACAGCGTAGAGTTATATAAAAAAGTAACTCAAAGCATGTTGGATCGATCTGGCATCCCTACGGATCGATCTGACTCCTTGTGGATCGATCCGACCCCTTGCGGATCGCCTAGATTGCATTTTTTAGATGTTATTGATTTTTCTTCATTTTAAGAAGTATGACATCCCCTAACTCGACCCAAAACCCTAAAAATATGATAAAGAAACCCTAATGACCCCATTTATATCAAAAAAGAAAAGGAAAAGAACAAAAAGAGGATTTTGGGAAAAGGGGAAAAGAAACCCCAAATTGGGCAAGGTAAGCTATGGAAGCTTCCCTTCATGGAAGATTTGCTTAAGTTTTGTTATTCTCTCATGGTTTTACTTGAAATTTCATAGTATTTAGTAGTTTATATCTTATATATTGTAGAAAAAGGAGGAAGCTACAAGGGAAAATATGTTTCACTTGAGGATTTCCTTTAGATAAAAAACTAGAAGTATTTGGGTAAATAGTTCTACAAAGTTTAAACTAATTTTCGTTATTTTCTTGGTTCATAGATGTCTTGTATTGTAACACCCCACACATTTTAGTAAATGTTTTGCACACGTGTCACAATGATGTCGTACACACATGTTATAAATGTTTCACACACACTTAGAACAATTTTAATGCATATGTTATGATCTATAAATTGGCACAACTTTAGAGACACACTAGTAAAAAAGTTTAAAAAATAGTGATCATACTTTATGCCATTAAATAGGTATCAAAGTCTAGATTTCAAAAAAACAAACGGTGAGTGAATTAGACCCCAAACAAAAAAGATATGGCCAGTTTAGTGCAAGAGACCAAGAGCGAAAAAAAGAGAGGCCTAGGACGATTGATAAGAAGAACCCTAGATTGATCCGACCTTGGGGGTGATGGATCGGCAATAGGGGGATGGATTGGGCCTATGCTGCCCAATTAGTCAGGCACTTCCAGGGTGCACCAATGTCCACTGAATCTTAGCATTTGTGACTTTAGACACCTCTAAACATGGCTCAACTAGAAAACGAACCCAACCCAAGCTCCGCTCTGCCCTAGATATCAGCCCATTTCACCTTACACCAAAGGCACGGTCCTCTGACCGCTACACGCATCTTGCGCCCAAATGCTGAGCTTTCCCAAAACCAAGCTGTGACTTAGTCCATTGAGCCATAGGTCTCTCCCCTCGAGATCCCCTATCCATGCACTTCACAAGGTGTGGCTCGCAAGCCAACCATAGTTCGTCGTGGAATGGTTTCTCTCTTACACCGGGATACAACCAATGTGAACTCGTCTCACCATGACTGGTTCACCCCAAACTACCCTTGGTTATGACTCATAGGCTTTCGTGCAGTCCCATTCCTACTATGGCCCCCTATAAGTCCAACCAATCTACATCCTTGTGGCCAAAAACCCTACCCCGTTGTTCGAAACCTCCTTGCACAGTCCGTCGTGCAATGCCTCCTCTGAGGACTTCCACTCACCTCTACATCTGTCAATGGGAAAATCAACCCATACTGACCTCCATAGGTCCTTTGATCTTTCCATTTCTTGGGACTCAGTCTGTTGAGCTCCCTTCTCTGTGGCCAACACCCCTTCTCCGGTACTCGAAGCCAATCCATGCCCACCTCTGTAGACTGTGTCAATGTAGCCATCAACCTACACTGACATTCACCAATAAGATCCTAGGTACACCGACCCTTCTCATGTTGGAACTCAGTCGATTGAGTCCAATGCATGGCCAACATCCCTATCTAACCACCTGTGCCAAGTCACCTTGGTCTTCCACACCTCGTTCATGAGGTTTCATTTGATTATACTCTGACAATGTTCTTCACCCTATGCGGCATACTGACTCTCATCTGTATGAACCCTGACACTCAACCTACCAAGATAACAAAACGCTCATCTGAACTCTACCCACACTAGTACCTTGAACAAATGACCTCAATCATGGCACACCTGCACCTGTCATCGCTTCCTCTGCACACACTAGCTTAAGTGCTCCCCCACTTAAGCTTGTCACTATACCTCTCATGTTGCCTATCTAGTACCTCGACGTCTTGTGTTTTCACCCCGAGAAGGCATCCATCATTGTTACCACTTTTCCTTTAGTTTGTTGAAGGTCTTCCTTAGCTTACCTTAAGCTTTACTCAAATCACTATGCCACTCTAGTACCTCGGTCTTCCTCACCTTCACCCTAAGTAAGCACTGTCCATTCAGCTCTCAAACTATCACCTGTGTTGCCCTAGTACCTCAGCACCCTACCTTCACCTTCAGCCAACACTTCATCCTTGTCAATGTGTCGCTCTAGTACCTTAGCATCTATTGCCTTCACCCCGAGCCAACACTTAGTCCCTGTTAATATGTCACTTCAGTACCTCAACATCCATTTCCTTCACCCTGAGTGAACTGTCAATTCAGATCCTCATATTTGTGTCAATGTCTTGCTCTAGTACCTAAGCAGACTAACCATTCCTGTCACTATCTCTCTTTAGTACTTGAGCACACTGACCTTCACGCTGAGCAGACTTACCATTCCTGTCACTATCTCACTCTAGTACCTGGGCACACTTGCCTTCACCCTGAGCAAACTAACCATCTCGGTTCTCATACCTATGTCCATGTCTTACTCTAGTACCTCGTTGTTCTATGTCTTCACCCTAAGCAGACCTTGGAACTCTATCTGGTGCCACTTTAGTACCTAAGCATACCTGCCTTCACCCCAAGTGACCATCCATTCACATTCTCAACTGGTTTATCACCGTCAAGCCATACCTTGGCACCACCATGCCTTTCCCTCATGCTACTGCTTACATTCTTAAGTCGCCTAACATAAACTTAACACCACACGATAGCCCAGTCCGTCAAAAGTACATGACACACATGCCATTTAGCATCACCCATTGACATGCCTTTGAGTTACTCACCTAAGCCATCACTACTTTCCAATGTAAGCTCATCTCTAAATACGCAATGCCTTAGTGATGTCCATTTCACCAAAGATCTTGATACCTAACTGTATCTGAGGTAATCATTTCATTGACTACCTCACTCTAATATCAACAGTATTGGAGGCCACTCTTGAGCCATTAACATGGCTCTTGTTACAATTGTCATGGCCAGATTTACCTCTCTATCAAAATCGTGCGGCATCTCAACCATCACCCAACAAAGGTCAGCCTTTCAACCATTTGAGTCCTTCCTCTGACCCGTCGACATGCCCCATATGCACTGACAAGGATACTGCTCGCCTAGAGCACCATCATGCTAAGACCTACTTGACCAGCCCACGAATGTCTTCCTTGCATCCCCTAACGTTCAACCCACTAGTAGGGTTCCCATATCATTACCACCCATGCGCACAACTAGCCAGCCACTTCGGCGTCCATGTCGTGTCATTGAAGCGCATCTCAAATGACCCCGAAGTCCTCCATGCTCTGCCTATAGCACTAAAGACCTAGCACGCCTACAACATGTTGAGCCCTGCTCGAGACATTAAGCCCACTGAAGGCCATCGCACTTTTCCCATGCACCATGCCTTTCCACATAAGACCTCATCTTGAATCTTGCCATGCCACCACTGTGGCTATCCAAAGCCATGCTAGGATTTTGCCCAACACAAGGATAAGGCTCACCTGAGCACACCAAGGCCACGAGATAGCCCACTCGACTCCACATGGGCTGCCACTATCGTATAGCGCATACTAGTAGCACCCATATAGAAAGCCCCCGTCCTCAGACAGATGTGTAATGCTGCCACACCGGGCTCCCAAGCAGTCCCATGAGGGAACCCAACCCCCAATGGAACTCAAGGAAACACCTCTGTGCATGCCAAGAGCCGCCCCCAACCCACATTGGGGAATGCCTCGCAGTTTAAGCTCATGCGGGCGTAGAACATGTCCTCACCCTTGGCACTGTCCACCGTGCCATCTCGTGCCTTGACATGCCTCCTGCCCATGTTAAGGGCCTAGGTGCCTTAGAGCACCAACCTCTTATAAAGGTAGCTCTTAAGCCTTTTGGGGATTGGTAGAAGGGAACATCCCCGGGTACAGAAAATCATATCATACCTACTTATAGAAATGCCACCATGCCACATGCATCGCCTTGACATGTCTATGATAACACGCCATGCACATGTGCCCATGAACGGTGTCCCCCATATCCCGAGCTCCCATGTCCCCAAACTGTTTAGCTTGCTTTTGGCCGCAGTCATGTCTCAGGTCCTTATGTCCAAGACACATGTCCCCTTGTGTCCCTAGGTACACCAAGCACCATATGTCCCCAAAACATGTCTCCTTGTGTCTTGGGTACCCCAACATCCTATGTCCCGGGAATGGTGTCCCCTTATGTCCTAACCTTGAAAAAAAATGTAAAAAATTCTAAAATTTAAAAAATGACTTATAATAATGTTTTTAACCTACTAAGACCTATTTTGACTAGGTTTGGATCATACCAACCCGGTTTAACCCAATATGAGCTTAACTAACCCAATTTAGTCGATACTGAATCGGTTTGACTGGATTTGACTTTGGTTGACTCAAATGGACTAGAGTTGACCACTATGAGCCGGTTTAACCAAGGTTGACTAGGTTTGACCTAATTTGACTAGGGTTCACTAGAAATAACCTAATGGACTAGTTTAACCAGATTTGATTGGATTTAACTATGGATGACCAGGTTTAACTAGGGTTGACCAATTTTACCAGATTAGACTGAGTTAAGTAGATTTGACCAGATTTGCTACGATTGACCAAAAATAACCCAATGGACACGATTTCACCAGGGTTGGCCAGATTTGCTAGGGTTGACAACAAATGACCAAATTGACATAGTTTAACCAAGGTTGACCATGTTTGACCCATTTTGACTAGGGTTGACCATATTTGACCAAAGTGGACCATATTTGACTAGAGTTAACCAGATTGACCAAAGTTGATTAGTTTGATTAGATTTGACCAGAGTTGACCAGTTTGAATAGGCATGACCAAAGTGGACTAGTTTGACTTGGTTTGACCAAAGTTGACTGAAATGGACTAAAGATGACTGGAATGGTTCCAAATTGACCAGTTTGACTAAGTATCACCATACTTGACAATGATTGACTAGTATAACTAGGTTTGACCATAATAGACTAGTGTTGACTTAGTTTAACCAAGAGTTGATCAAAGTTGACTAGTTTGATTAGATATAACAAGAGTTGACCAGTTTGACAATATTAGATTAAGGTTGATCTAATGAACTAAGTATTGACTAGATAAAATCTAGATTGACCTAATTAATCTATAGTTGACCAAATTAAATTAAGGTTGACCTAAATAATCAAGAGTTGATTAGATCATATCTAATTTAATATAATTGAATAAAATTTAGTTTGACTAAAATTGATTAGGTAAGACTTAGTTTGACCAAGATTGAGTATAAAACACTTAGTTTGACTAAGATGCACTCCATTGACAAAATAATGTAATCTACTTCAATAAAACCCTAATTGAGATATGATTGCTATCCCAAATCACTTATGGACCTGAAAACACAATAAAATACAAATTATAAGGTTTATAATCCAATTTAAATAATTTATTTGGTATTTTGGAGTTGCTTGGATGTAAGTGATACATGAGGTATTGTCAATGTGATTGGAGACCTTAATGGCAGTGGGAGCTAAAGTTTGATACCTTATCTAGCTGCAAGATTAACATGATCATATGATGATCAACATGTGTAAATATAATCATGTGATGATTAAGATGTGCCAATGTGATTTTGAGATAATTAATACAGGAAATGATATGGTGTTTTATTTATGAGATGCATGGTTAATGTGTTTATGAAATGTTTATAGTATGTGATGTTAGAAATATAGAAATGTTCTAATTTTGACATGAGATGTTAGATGTACTTAATAATGACATGAGATGTT
>JAOXJP010227449.1:0-11300 GCA_025762735.1 Platanus orientalis | reverse complement strand
GCCTTAGTGTTTTCTTCTTGGGTGAAATCTTCTTCTTTTCAAGTGTTTGGTCAATTCTTCATTTGTTGATTTAATTTTATTTGTTACTTTTTTTCAAATTCAAAATCCACCACTTTTCTTGATTTTCAAATAACTTAGAATTACAACAATTTCAATAGTTAATAGGTAAATAGTTCTCGTGGGTTCGACATCTTTCTTATCATTATATTACTTGGTACGATTTTGGGCACTTGCGAAATTTTACAACAGTGACCTCTAAGTGGGTTGGTCCTTGTGACCTATATATGTGCGTGATCATTATGACCCCAGAGGATATGGGTTGGTTAGACGTAGTCCGTAGACCCCTATGTGGCTTTCCCTTTTTGGGCTTGTAGACCCCTATGTAGGTTGCCTTTCTTGAGCCCGTAGACTCCTATGTGGGTTACCTTTCTTGGGACAAGGTCCTTTTATGGATTAACTCTAGTGGTTTATTATGTGTATGCCTAGTCATTGAGCTTTATAAATGGTGCCTTCAGGTACCCCATCACTGGGACACATCAATAGGTGAAGACGGCTCTAATGGCCCAATATATGTTATATGATATTCTTTGCTCGGAGACCCTTATGCAGTTATGTCATTTGTTTTGTTGGAGACCCTCACATGGGTTATGTGATTTTGATTTGTCAGAGACCTTTCATGTTTTATTTACATTGGGTTTCATTATGTGATAGAGACCCCTTAGGGTTGGCATGTCGTATTGAGTATTTGTCATGAGACGTGTAGCACTTGACATGTATATAGAGTACTTAGCATGTAGCATATGCATGATTTAGTTTAGCTTATTTTGGACATTCTTATGGTTATCTTGTGGCATGTGCATATTCGCATCGTAGTAAAGATATATGTTTATTATATTTGATGCACTTGTACATCTACTTTGATTTTTTACTTTATCATAATTTTTTCTTTCTTGCTATTGTAAATATCTTTGGCCTACATCGTGTGGTATAAACTGCATACCCTTTCATTGAGCCCATCAATCTTACCCCAATTTGATACTACCTTATAGATGGAGATGCAGAGGATAGGGATTATTAGGAGTCATTAGGGAGATGACAAGGTGACAGTTTGGATGGACACTAATACTCGAAGACTTATCTATTGGTTTTCATTTCCTTAGACATTAGATTTGAGTCTTTTAATCATTTCAATTTGGATATGTATTACTAGCCCTTGGAGGCCTTATTATGGATGTAAAATTTTAACTTTTTGACTAGTATAGATGGATATGGATTATTACTTCCACTTCACTTAGGATTATGATTGTTGTTATTATTCCGTTGCAATGTGATTGGTTAAATGATTTAAAATGGATATGTATAAAAAGGTAATCAATTATATGGAGTGTGATGTGAATAGGTAAGAGAGTTGATGATTCACTCCAAGCTCATTGGTCTCTTTCTACTATGAGAAATGGGTTTGGGGCAGGTTATTCGCATGTCATAGATCCATACATGGCCCATAGAATCGGGTTGTGACAACATGGTATCAGAGCCTAGATTTATAGGTTCTATAGACAATCTGAGCCATTTTGGAGTTAAGGATTATGTTTTGGATGAAGTCAGCATAAATATTTGATGATTGATTGATTATTCATGATTGATGTGTAAGATTAGTGAATTTTAAGTATCTTAGAGTTAAGAAGATGATTACTGCTACATTCTAGTTCTAAGACATTGTTTGTTTTATTTTAAGATTAAAAAATGATGCCGAGGAAAGGCACTCATTCAGAGTTGTCCACTACTACACAACTGAGTGGTGATGTCTTAGCTAGAGCTTTAGGTGCTATTGGAGAGCTAACCAACATGGTCAGAGAGAACATCATTCATGGGGAACAACCCCAAGGGAGGATGGTTAGAGATGGTAGTGATGCCTATAAGTAGTTTCGTCAAATGGGATTGCCAGAGTTCATAGGGACCTCTGACCCTATGGAAGCTGAGAATTGGATTATGCAATTAGAGAAAATTTTCGCTGTCATGGAGTGCTCTTCTGAGTAGAAGGTGTCCCTCTCAACTTTTGTATTGAAGGGTGAGGTGAAGCATTGGTGGAGGGCCACTAACGAGCCCTCCCACACGACACCGATGAGCTACCTACATGGGACATGTTCCTTCATGTCTTTTACCAGTATTTCATTCTAAAGGGATTGAGAGATAAGAAGATGGTTGGGTTTCTTGAGTTCACTTAGGATAGCAAGACTATTTCTTAGTATAATGAGAAATTCATGGAGTTGGACTGCTATACACCATTGATAGTAGGAGATAACTAAGCCAAAGCTAAAAAGTTCTGGAGGGGACTTAGGACTATTATCTATATGTAGATGACTACTACTCATTTGAGAACCTTTGTTGAGGTCATTGAGACTGCTTGAATGGTTGAGCGTGATTGTGATGAGCTCACCAGGAGCCATGATAAGGGTGTAAAGTGCCTTTAGCTTGTAGGACTAAGAAGAGCAAAGAATGCCAATAGGATTAACATTACTAAGATACAAAGGCAAACTGATTCCAGACCACCATGCTCAAATTATGGTCACTTTCATGCTAGAATTTAGTACAAAGAGACCAATGATTGCTTCAACTATGGTCGGGTTGGCCACATTGTCCACGATTGAAGTGGAAGAGGAATCCGACCACCATGCCTAAGCAGGAAAAGCAGAAGGCCAGAGTCCCAGAGCATGTGTATTCCATTACTAAGCAGGATGCCTAGGCATCCCGATCCGTGGTTATAGGTACACTTTCCTTATTTAGTCATGATGCACGGATCTTGATTGATCCAGGGTCCATTCATTCTTTTATTGTTTGTCATTACATGAGACATGCTAACTCCTTAATTGAGATACTAGATTTTATGTTGACCATCTCTATACTGTTAGGGAAGACCATGTTAGCAGAGTTGGTATGTAGATCTTGCATATTCAAGATTGAGGAAAGGGAATTGTCTGCAGATTTAATTATGCTCGACATGAAGGACTTTGATGTGATATTGGGAATGGATTGATTAGCAGCACATCATGCCACCATCCATTGTTACTCGAAAGAGGTTGTATTTCATATAGATGGTCAGCCTGAGTTCTCATTTCAAAGAGTGATGCACGACACTTTTCCGAGTGTGATCTCTGCAATGCAGGCAAATAGACTTCTTTGTAAAGGTTGCTAATGCTATTTAGCTTATGTAATTGATGTCCAGATGGAAGAGAAGGAGATTGATGACATCCTAGTCATTAGGGACTTTGTTGATGTGTTTACAGATGATCTCCTTGGTTTACCTCAACTCTAGACTAGAAAATCGAGTTTGTTATTGACTTAGTCCCTAATAGCACACATGTTTCTACAACTCCTTATCGTATGCCACCGGTTGAATTGAAAGAGCTGAAGGTGTAGCTTTAAGAGTTGTTGGACAAGGGCTTTATTTGGTTGAGTGTGTCACCTTAGGTTGTAACGGTACTCTTTGTCAAGAAAAAAGATGGTTCGATGAGGTTATGCATCGATTACCAACAATTGAATCAGTTAATTGTGAAAAATAAGTATCTATTACCAATGATCGATGACTTCTTTGATCAATTGCAAGGTGCCAAGGTCTTTTTGAAAATCGACCTTAGATCGGGTTATCATCAACTCCGAATCAAGAAAGAAGACATACCAAAGACTTCTTTTCGCATTAGATATGAACATTATGAGTTCTTGGTTATGACATTCAGCTTGACGAATGCCCCTACTTCTTTTATAGACTTGATAAACCATGTGTTGAAACCCCATTTGGATAGTTTTGTGATTGTATTAATTGACAACATCCTTGTTTATTCCAAGAGTCCAGAAGAGCATGAAGAACATTTGAGGATTACCTTGTAGATTTTGAGGGAAATAAAACTTTATGCGAAGCTAGGAAATTGTGAATCTGGTTGAACCAAGTTATGTTTCTTGGACATGTTATCTTAAAAAATGGAATTTTTGTTGATCCTAAGAAGATAGAGGTTATGGAAATCAAGAAATTCGCATCCCTTTCCCACTTTGCTACGGAGGCAAATGTCTATGGTGTGGGCGCATATATAAATGGGCTAACATTTGCTGGTCCTACCATCAGGATTTGCATCCCACTCGGGGTCTTCAGATTGACATATTTCTAAGGTTCTTGGGAGTCATCACCAACTTAGGTTTTACTAATGGAGTTGGACATTATTCTCCTTTCTTGGAAAAAAGATTTTAGACTTGTAAGTCTAGTTTGTCAAACTCTTGTATTGATCTGGTTCACTAGATATTAGAGTAAGTTGTTTTGTTGTGGTTAGGGAAGGTGTTAGGTACCCCAACACACCCACCTTTTTAGGGTGGTTTCTCACATACACATATACTAATACCCAACCTTATGGTGTGTACCTTTAGATGTGTAATTGATTGTTTGGACCCCCAGTATTATGTGATTATTGCAACTACACTCAAGACATAATCTTAAGCTTCCTACATACCCAATCGTGTGTGTTTTGGGTACCTATGATTTTGTCAGGATCAAACTGTATGTAGTTCTGGGGGGGTTGTGTGTGTGTGCAAGTCTCTTTAGTCAATTATGTTTAACTAGTGAGAGTGAGATGGGCTGGGTTCATTTTAATTCATTAATATACTCACAAAGTACTCTGTGCTGCATGAAAATTTGAACAAATTACCAAGAAAGAGCCTTGACTATGGTGTACTAACAATGGTCTTTAAAAGTGACATGTCTAAGGCCGGCTGAGTGTGAGAATCCAATGTTGGAATTGATGTAAAACCAACACTTGAATAGATAACTTGGATTCCCAATGCACTGCCCTGCTATTTTCATGATTTAAGTATGAGTAGGCTTTGTGATCGAGAGTGGCTCAAACCGGTATGATTTAGTGAGGGTGAGTCTGGTTCTAACCTTTGGCATGCCTCATGGAAAGTATGGTTGGGCTTTGTACTCTGTCTGTGCCAACAAAGTGGTTGCAGCATCAGCTTTTGGGTTGCATTTCTTGTCAGTGCTAACAAAGCAGTTGCGACATCAGCATTTTCCCATGGGAGAGTGAGTTGGACGAATAGTTATTCTAAGGGTGGGCAGATGCACTAGGCACAAGTTCTTTTTGACAAGTAGATATTCTATGTAGAACATCTACTCGTCGGATGAGTGGTTGCTTTGGAGAGAACAACAACCTGCCCGTTGAGATTATAGAGTCGGAAATGGTGATTTCCAAACTCTATAAGTGAGACGTCTGAGACTCAAAGTAACTTTTTCTCACTCAAGGAATTACAATATGATCATAACTAAACAAAATAACAAAATTTCCGAGTTAAAAAAAAGGGGCAGAGATACTTACAGTGAGAGGAGAATTTCCTTACCATGCATTCACGGGTATGAAGAGGTTGACCTTATGAGATGGGGTCTGGTTTAGTGAACTTAACCCAATCCGCTACGCATGGGATGATAACGACACACATAGAAATATATATAATGCCACCAGTGCCGTGTGAGGTTATTTATGGACAAGGAGATGATGGTAGTATACGTGGGCAAAGATGCAAAGTCAGTTGGCCTTCACAACGGTGTGCGTCATGGCCCACCATAATCTAGCTCAACCCCAAAAGCTTGGAGGCTTTGTTGAGGACACCGAGCCTGTGAGCTACAAACCTTACTTGGTTGTGGGTATGCTGATTGGCCACAAGGCGCCTTCTTTGCTAAATAACAAATTGAGATAAGGAACAAATGGGTGGTAGGTGATGGCTATTGCTATGGTTGACAATGATTATGTTGATGTGGAGGGGGTGTGAGGCCATTGAATCTGAGTTTATGACAACATTTGAAATGAAGGGGTAAAGTGTTATTCAACAATTCAATGAATTTGGATGATCATGATGTAGGGCTGGGTTAACTATTGATTTAGTGAACATGAGATGATCATGATAGAATGGTGGAAGTGTTGGTCGTTGATTTAAAGAAGATGGATGGTCAAGAGGACAAAGTAGGGATGGTGTAGATCTTTAGCGCAGTGAACGAGGGCTGGTAGCATGAAATATGGGACATTGATTCTGTGGGCCTAGATCTCAAAGTGAAAGGAAGCCATTGGAAGGTGGTCATGCTTTCAATGCACCCGGCTTCCCTTCACCCTTATCTTTCACTATTTCCTAAAGATGGGATCAAACAACCAGGTCAGCATGTGGCCCTCACGAAGGTAAGATTTCATCTTCTTCCTTTCAAGCCTCCCCAGTTCATGAAGGGATCATGCGCTGAAAGGTGGAACAGCCAATAGGAATAGATATGAGGATCCTCTTGCACCCTGTCGGCACATGATGAAGGCCAAGTCCCTATCGTCAGCAAAGGCCATTGGTAAAATCTGCAAGCTTTGAGTATAAGTCAGGGTGGACATCGGCTGGGTAGGTTCCTGTACCAGGATCAACCAGCTAAGGGGCTTGGTGAAGGAGGTTGGGGAGTTTGTGAAGGGATCCACCATGGTTGAGCAAGAGAGTCTTGAGGTTGGTGAACTTATGCATAAGGCACCGCAGAGGACTAATACACCAAGATAATATGGAGCAAAATGGATTAAGATGGTAAACAAAATGAAACAAAATTATGAGAAGTGATAGGGTGAAGTGAGACGTTGGCTGGGAAGAAAGTAAGAAAGGGGATGAATGGGGGGTATGGAAGTGGTGGTGGGCATTATATTGGTTTTGGGTTGAAGTGTGGTTGGAGTTTGTAAGTGTTTTTATTTTGGGTTCAAGAAGTTCTTTAAGAGAAATGCTAGAGATTTCTCTATGAACAAATTTATTAAGAAAGTCTATTCTAATTTTAGGAAGAATAGTGATTCTTCTAGAGAGCCTCCCATTTCCTCCCATTTGCTATGAACGCAAAGGTCAATGTCATATTGCTGAAGATTGCGGCAATAAGAAGAACAAGAAGTACAAGCCAAAGGGTAGAGCCATGACTGCTACTTGGGATGATGATTCTAATGTATCGGAATAAGAAATCCAAAGTAGTAAGGAAGATATTTCACAGGAGATCAAAGCCTTCATCGCTTATGGTTCTCCCTTGAGCTTATTTGGTGATCAAAATGACTCAAGTAGTGATTATGAAGAAGATGAAGAGAATGAATTCATATAAGGTGCCTTAATCCCCACTTAAAATTTCAATTTAAGATATTATGATAATTCTTGGAATTCAATGCACTTAAAGATATACTTTAATTATTATAGTTTCAAGTGTAATGCAATGAAAATTTTCAATTTTCATCTTTCAATTAATTTAAGCTCCTAGTTGATTGTACATGAAAGATCATATAGTATATGCAACACATGTCATGTAAATAGAGAGAGAAGAGACAATTCATACCACAAGCAAACACACAACACAATATTTATAGTGGTTTGGCACTCAAGCCTACATCCACTTTCAAAGCTCACTACCGAGCTACTAGATTTTATTTAGATTGAAGTACATTTACAATCAATGTTAAAATTCAAAAAACCTATCTACCTGCATAAGAAAGCTCTACTTCCAATGTCTCTGGTAGGAGCTATGTCAATTCTCGGTGACTCCGGTGGGAATGTTCTATACCCGATGTCACCAACAGGTGTAATCTACACCCGGTGTCTCCGGCGGGTGCTAAGGTTTACACTACTAATGTTTCCGATGGTAGTGCTAAGCTCTCAAAATAAATTTAAAATCAATACGAATTACCTCACTAAGGTTGATGTATTATTTGTTGAACATGAAGGTGGTTGCTCATTTATTGAGCTAGTATGCAATAGCTTTAACCAAGCTCTCAAGATATGCCTCTTTGCTTCTTGGAGCTTCTCACAAGGGTGTACTTGAAAGTAAACCCTTCTCCTTGCTTCCCTCTCTTAATCTTCAAATGTAAAGTGCTAGGAAAGCACTTAAAGGCCCTTGAATCTTTAATGAATGCACATATGAGAGAGCCTTTAGTGGTTGGAAGGTGTAAATGCCTTAGTTTCTTCAAGACCTCTCTTCTTTTCTTTCTTGTGTGTTAAAGAGCTCCTTTGAGGCTCTCTTCTATTTATAGGGGACGAGCTCAGTTGTGCACCCTTGATATGACATATTTTTGAATAGTTAAAAAATTGCAGGCATTAGATTCATATATTGTTTTTGAAATTCTGCGATATCGGATTGATCTAGCTACAGATTGATCTGGGTGTTTCAGTCAGAGACACCCGAGGCTTGCTGGATCGATCTGGTAAGTTGCAGATTGATCCACTAAGTGCTGATTGATCCGACATCCACTGGATTGATCTGATTCCCCCATTTTCTGCCATTTTGCCTTAATCCTACTCCCAAATACTTGAGAACCTATGTAGGTGGCATGGGTTAGTCCACCAGGTCATATAAAGGTCTTTTGTTTGTTTTAGCCTATGTTTATCATTATGTATATGTTTATATACCTTCCTTGAGCTTGATGAAGCTTAAGTCTTCAAGTCTTGAACCTTGGCAACTTGGGGACGGATCCATCCTAGCCTTCAAGTGCTCAGAGCATGTCTTCTATGTGACCCTTGAACACTTGATGAGTATGGACATGACTCACTTTTGCAATATGCTCATGTCATGCCTAATCTACTGCTCCATGTATTTTACAATCTATGGAATTGACAATTTATATTAACAGAAACCTCATACACTTGGCTCTAAGAAACCACTTGAGAGACATGCCCTATTTTCTTGATCGGTCATGACATGGGTCTCCCCCTGACCGGTCTCTAAACCCTTGATTGGCTAGGCACGTGACTTTTTGAAGATAAAAAAAATTATCACATGTGATGCAAATCCGATGGCCTTTACCTTTTGACTATTGGAATAGATTCCAAGGCTTAACCAACATATAAGAATATGTCTAAGCTTATCTAATACCCAAACTTACAAGATGTAAGTTTAAAGGCTTCACAAAAATTAAAGTGGGTGATAGTACAATCAAATAATTTTTTTTTTTTTAGAAAAGAGCTTCATAAATCAAAGAGATTAACTCATAAATGGACTTTGTAGATGGGGTGTCATGATAACAACGCTCTTATGAAAAGGAAAATTAATATACTGTAGCCCTCAATTAGACATGGAGCTAGATAGTGCTCTAGTATATTAGTTGTGACATATTGTCTCTTATTGGTACATCTACGTGTGCTCACACCCAAATTTTGGATGCTTTTTGTTCTACAATGCTAAAATTAAGTCTATATTTATGATCATACTTGGGATTACTCTAATTTTAGCATATCTATATATTTCTTAGTCATTTTGGCATCCATGAGCATGTGTGCATTGTTTGGCACATCTATTGACTTCTCTTAGTGATCTTTAGCATACTTGTATATCATTTAGATCACTAGTGACATATTTGTCATGTTTGACACATTTTTATATGCCACTCATACTCTGTTGACTTGTCATGCATATGCATACTCATTGACTATGATGTATGGACTCTTGCACTCATTGTTTTATTAGTATTGGTCATTTTTTTTGGAGTACTAATTCACTTATGAATCCTATAACACTTTGGACCTGTACATGGTCCATCTCTACTCGCATTTTCCTTACTAATTCATGACAAAAAGGGAGAGAGAATGTAGGGAGATTGGTTTATAATAATGCACTATGAGTGTGGAATATATCACTTAGGGGGAGTGATATCAATCAAGGGGAGTACATGTTATTTATTGCATATTAAGCATGTACACTACCATCACATTCATTACACTTTGCACCTTATTGGCATTGGAGAATGGTATTTGTTTATTGTGATGTAAATTAGTAGGTTCAACAAGCCCAAGGACTAAGGGGGAGCCTGAAAGCTTCATTGAAGTCTATATATGGTCCCCACACTATAAGTCCATTTATGTAATGATTGTTGTATTCTTATTTTTGGGTTTTGTCATGAAATTTGATAAAGGGGGTGATTGTAAAGTCATGATATAATTTGTTAATTTCATTCCAAGTCTAGGTGGTAGTTGTTGCATGTTATATATAATAAGTGAGCCTATGAGTGTCTAGTGTGGAAACCATCACCAAATCAAGGAATAGGTTCAAATGCTACAAGCCAAGACATATTAAGCAAAGAACCAAAGAAGTGCCAAAGAATAGCCAAGTGACCATCTCCGAGCCCGAAAGGTAAAATAGGTATAAAATCAAATGGATGTTGTGTGACTCCTCTAAGAGACCAATTTCCTTAGGTACAAAGACCAATATATGACCCTTTGGTATAATTTCTTATAATCTCCTAAGTAAAAAATGAGCCGAGAAGTAAAAATGGATATCTCAACTTAAAATAACCATAACATTTGATTTCGATGTCCGTTTGAGACCTACGAGTACTCAAAATGATTGGATCAAAGAGACCTTTTTGAATGTAAAATTTCAATTCCTAGTATCCAATCCTTGTCAAGTCATGAATCTTGACCGGTCTCCAAACCCTTGATCGGAAATCTGAATTCTAATGACTAGTTTGTTTTTAATCATTTTTTGACCATTGGAGGCCATGGGGAACCTTGGCTCGAATCTATAAGAAGGGAATTAGTCCCAAATGATGAACTAACACTTCACACACATATTAGAAATATTATTAACCATTCCTTTGAGAAAATCACTTTAAATCCTTTACATGAGGTGTTTTTGAGCAAAAATGGTTTAAGAGGTTTGCTAAGGAAAGAAATAGGGGTTTTGGGTAAGAAAAATAACTCTACAAGCTCTACACTCTCTCTACTCATTCAATCAAGCTTCCAAGCAACTAGAGGAGATGAAGAGAGTTGGTTCTCTCTCTTGTGGTCACGAAAGAGGTTTCTTTTGGAAAAGAAGAGAGGAGGAAGGTCAAGGACATTGCTCCTTCACTCCAAGAATTCAAACTCCCAACCTCAAGGTTAAGGGAAAGCTTTAGCTTCATACTTTGGAGTTTGCTTACATTGTAGGTAGTGTATGGTTAGCTTTGCCTATTGTACATCTAGACCACTACTCTACATGTGAATCCTTAGAAAACTCATCTAAGAAATATAACCCTCATTGTGTCTCTCTTATATTTGCCTATTCTAGAAGCCTTACATAGTTTTTTTCATTTTACATGTATATTTGTTTTCATTAGAGGCATTCACACACTCCCTTGGTATTGAGTAGAGACCATTCACATTGATATATTTGGCTAGTTGAGAGCCACTCTCTACATTGAGACTTTGCTTTTCTACTTGACCCTATTGGCATATTTGGTTAGTTGAGAGTCACATTGCATTGGGACTTCATTTCCCTTGTTTGTACTAAACTTATTATATTCGAT
>JAOXJP010227448.1:0-11300 GCA_025762735.1 Platanus orientalis | reverse complement strand
ACAAATAACTAGAGGGTCAATATCCTTAAGTAGAAGTGAACTCCTAATCACCAAAGAGATGGTTGGATTAACCTAAGGACCCAATTCTAAACTAAGTTGTCTGTCCGAGTTCTTCCATTTCCCCTATTGATCGAAGCTAGAGTTCTGAAGCAGCTAAGCAGCCAATTTCATATAAGAGTTCTTCCATTTCCCCTATTGATCGAAGCCAGAGTTTTGGAGCAGCTAAGCAACCAATTTCATATATGACAACAGACTGGCCGGGTCCTTAAGTTCTCGCTCCAAGGTAGGTCTTGAGTGGTTAGGAGGTCGGGTCAGGCCTTCAAGCAAAAGGATGGAGGATGTCCTATAAGGATCAACACGTACTCTTGACAAGTGTGCCAGTGGAAGGACAAAATCTTATGCTACTAATTCAGGTAGCAATAAAGGTTTGTCCTTAATAGTTTTGGCACCATGCTTTACCTTAGCCTTCCTAGGCCTAGTTCCATCCCCATTGTTTCTTGTTGGATTTTCTAAGGGATCAAGCTTTTGAGAATGTGGCATCGGCAAAATAGGCTTCTGCTGCATGAAAGGGATTGTTGTCAACTATTATAGTGCCCTAAGTATCTTGTCAAGGGTACTTGATGCAATGATGATACGTTGATGGGACCACCTGGTACTTGTGCATCCATGGCTAGCCTATAAGAGCATTGTAAGCGATATCTGCTTTAATCACATAAAAGGGTGTCCAATCCTCAATGTGGCCATATTTTTTCCTTAGCTTAATGAAACCGAGAGGACGTTGCTCATTTTGATTAAACCCTTGGATGACGAGTGTGCTTGGCCGGAGTTGAGATGGATCTACTCTCAAATAGTCTAGTGTTTTGGCCGAAAGTATGTTGATTGTTAAACCACCATCGATCATAACTCTGGTCACAGGTTGATTGTCAATAGAACTTATGATGAATAAGGGTCAGTTACATCTGGGATCATCGGAGTACCGATCAGTATCTTCAAAGGTGACCATGGGCATACACAATCCTTCTCATGTCACAATTTGCCAAGAGGCCCTAACAATCTCATCATTTGTGGCAAACTCATCTGGGTGAGTTAAAGCGTAGATTATGGACGCCCTAAGCTTTGGTGCATACAGAGGGCGACATAAATAGTCAGTAATGATGGGATCTTTTTGAGGTGCATCATTACGTCATACAAAATAGGGTTATCCATCTTTTTTATGGCTTTGTTATGCTTGGCTTCCATAGCCGTCTTTTTCATCGCATTAGCTTGTTGATTAGCTCTAGGGCCTCATGGTAGGATCTGCTTTCCGAACCGCAACTTGACTTGATTGACATGCCAGGGATGTGGATGGCGCCCCTCCACCGAGATGGTGATCTTAAGTTTGGTAACATTGCAAGCCCCTATTTACGGGTTCTCAGACATTTTGTTCTCAGAGAGGTCTTAAGGAGTAGAAGCGAAGCTAGACTCATCATCACTAGGGTCATCTAAGTTAGTAACTAAGGGTGGTATGTCTTGAAGGTTTAAATCATGACGCTAGGTCTGTCATAGATTTGGAACATCATCATCTTCATCGGCTAAAGTCGAAGAGTCACTAGCATCCATGTCAATGTCCCATTGGTCTTGAAGTAAGAACCGCACTATGCTCTGTATATATTGGAGGTCATGTCTATGTGCCCTTTGTCGGTGATAGAAATAATCGATGAGCATTAACCATGAAGAAACATAACATGACAGTAATGTTAAGTACCAATTAAAAGCATGTGAGTCCAAAGACACCGGGAAGAGTCGTACCAATAGACTGTGGGCAGTGGCTGATAGACATGTTTCTTACAGGAAATGATTGGTGTGGAAATGGGGATCCCCATTCCCTGTATATAGTGTGAGCAGAGTAAGCTGATAGTCTTCAGGGAACTCGGTAAGGTAGACCTCATGTTTAATAGGTTGCCTTGTTTCTCCAAACCTTCGTGAGTCCAGTAATTAGGCAATGATTTGATCAGGGGCACCATCAAATTCCTTATATATTTGTTATTGAGGGGGTTGTTTTAGGGGATCCGTATTCCAAGGATCATAGGGTTCCATGTCCGGCCTCATGAATTCGTGGATGAACATTTTGATCAAATGACCCCAAGAAGGTATACTTTACGGTACTAGATCCATGTACCAATCCAATGGTGGATTGTCCAAGGAGATTGGGAACAATCACAATAGCAAATTGTCATTGTGCATTATCTCTCTACATGATATCATGAACTTAAACAAATGACGCCATGGGCATTGATAGTTTTCATTTGAGAAGGTGGTGAATAACAGGACCTCGAAGTTGGGTGGAAACTCCTCGAAATAGACTGCACAACAACAGGGGAAAGTTTGTCACCTGAACTTAGCTAGTACATTCGAAAGTACATGCACTTTTAGGGTGTCATTGGCAAACAGGTAATCCTAACAGACCATAACAAGGGGTCTTGTATGGTACTTGTTAGTGCAATAGAGATAACCCCTAATGTCATATCTATAAAATGTTATTGGAAGAGTTACCATTTTAGAGTGATCTTGGTATGTTATGGTATTCTACGACCAATCGATCACTACTGTTGACCCTTGTGGTGTTGGTATTCGATGTGGTTCTCCTCATGAACGAAAGTTTCCATCATATACAATTGACATCATAATGCAAGAAGCTATCAATGATTGGAGAGGATCTTGAGGCATGAACTCTTCTAATGTACCCAGCGCCCGAAAGGGTTGTTCTGACAATTTATCTCCCGGGGGTGGTGATATAGAGCCCGTGGTTCTGGGAATCTTCTCCTTGTTATGTGATATCACCTTGGGTCTTCTTTTCAATATTATTTTTCCCTCTGATGTCACCTGATTGTCCTTATTATCGCCATCGTTCCAATCGACTTGGATGCCAATAGAGTCGACCATATCTTCATCAACAAAGACGACATTGGCAGACACAGCTCTCATATTCGTGTCTAATTCCACAGTGTTTTTATCGATCAGTTCTTGAAGCTTGTCCTTAAACACAAAGCAGTTTTATAGTGTATGCCCTAGAATGCAGTGATACTTGCAATACCTTGGGTCATTAACTTTATCAGCTTCTACAGGTCTTTTTGACTCAGGGATTATAATATCTTGAGATTCAATTGTTTGCTTAAAGGGACTCTCCAAATCATCGGGATGGAAACTATAGGCTTTCTCCTGATGCTCTTTCATGCTTGGTCTTCTGGGAGGAGCTTCTTGCTCTGCTGGCTTGGTTGCCTCTATAGTATGTTTGACCTTTAACTTAATGGGTGGCCTCTTAGCGCTAACGATGGCTGATTCCATCTTATTAACCATCATTTTCCTCTCTTTTCATGCTTGTGGTCTAGTAACCTTGTTTCTAGGGCAGACGCCTTAGATATCAAATCATCAAACCAGGAATACTTTTGGGCTGTGAGATGGGGGGAAAGTTCAAAGGCTATA
Source organism: Platanus orientalis (assembly GCA_025762735.1). Taxonomy (NCBI): domain Eukaryota; kingdom Viridiplantae; phylum Streptophyta; class Magnoliopsida; order Proteales; family Platanaceae; genus Platanus; species Platanus orientalis. The sequence continues at coordinate 7,838 of JAOXJP010227448.1, read as the reverse complement.
TTCTACAAGCACATCTCAAGGAACGTCTTAATATGAGGCGCATTCTCACAACCATAAGACATATTTTTCCACCTATTAATGAAGTTCACGATCGATTCATTATCTTGTTGTCTTTCATTAGTTAATTCATACAACTTCACAAGCTTGTATGTGCCATGAAATTGTTGTACGAATACCCGTTTCATTAAATCCCAGTCTAAAATGGAGTTGGGCTTCAAATTTGAGTACCATGTGAAAACGGCCCCATCTAGGGATTGCACAAACAATTTTAATAACAAATCACCTTGTTGAGCAATATCATTGCACCGAGACTCAAAATGAGAAATATGTTGTTTCAGACATGTTGTCCCATTAAATGTGTTGAAGTGAGGCTGGACAAACTTCGGCGAAAATGGTGTTGTGTCCACATGCGGAGGATATGGTTTCCCAGTAATGTATGTGCTTGCAGTTTCTTGCTTTTTGTATTCATTAAGCATTTCAGTCATCATTGTCCATATATAGTTAGGGTCCATCATGGATGGAACCTGATACACATATGGTCCTTATAACATAAAGGGAGGTTGTGTATAAGTAGTATAACCATTGTAACCATATGTCCATGGAGGTGTGGGTCCATGCAATGGTAGCTCCTATTGGTGATGGGGGCCTGGTGAACTCTTTGTGGATATGGACTTTGTGGGGGGCTTTGTATGGGTGGCCTTTGTGAAGCAGATATATTGGGCACAACACTTGTGGTTGGGGTGGGTTAAGGTAGAATGGCAAAGGCATACTCAGGTGTATAACGAGTGTACCCCCCCTTACACTTGGTTAGGGATAGCCAGCCTTGCTTATTCTGCTATGGTGGGATTGGGGTTTGATGGGATTGTACCCTATCTTTCAAGTGTAAGGTGTTCGATCATGGCTTTAATTCTGCTATAGCAGTGTCTTGAGCAGCCAGGCGACGATCTCAACTCTTTATCTAAGCTCGCCATTCTACAGTTGTAGTGTGTTCCCCTTCGAAATCGAAGCGGTAATCCCTGAGGTCTACGTTTTCTATGTTTGTTATGGGGTCAGTTGGCAAATCCTGTCCTCCTCTTGGCCCTACTATTGTAGCATGAGGTCCTTGTGAAGTAAAGGTAATGTTAACTGTTGCAATGGCCCTATATTTAGTGTATAGTCTATCCTCGTGATGAAACATGACGGGAGAAGTTGTAGGACCCCTCCCGGTAATTGGAAATCCTCTTGATGGCACTCTAGGTGTTCTGACACTTGCTGGCAACTGACTTTTGGTCATTATACCAGCAGAGTTAAAAGTTCATGGTCATGACTCATAAGAACTAGGAGTGTCCACAGAAATGTCTTTCCTTGCTCCGACGAACATTACTGATGCCTAGGAGTTATGAGCAGGCTGAAATCTCTTACCTTTGTTGACGTATGGTGTATGAACCAGATTGTCTTTGTTGTTGGAAGGCAAGAGGGGGTTACCCCTTTGTGGGTGTGCCCACTATGGCATTGCATTGATTTGCATACCCCCCATTCCTATTTGCTCATAAAAGAGCTGATGTACCTTGGCTTTTTGTTTGTATTCAGAGGACAAAGCTCTCCTTCTTTTTGGCGGTTTACTTCCTTCACCCCTCTTAGGGAGATCAAATTGAGTTAAGAGCATTGAGTTCCTGAACTCTACCGTTGCTTTATTATTTGTCGATTGCGCTTCTTAAGAGGGGTGTAAGTGACCATGTTGCGCTGTGACTGGTCATTTTGTGAAGCATGGGTTTTAGGGGTGTTTGTCTTAGGTCCCTTTTTCTTACTTTGTAGGTTTCCTTCTTGGTCTGATGGTCTGAATACTCCAACCTAACTGATAATCTATTGTTTTATCTAGTCCCTGAGCATTTGGGAACTCTTGTGAGAGTAATATGGATTGTCGTCAAACCCTGGTTCTCTGGTGCCAAATGGAGATCTTGCCTTAGGCCTAGAGATGTGCGTGAATGAAAATTTACTTGTTCATTTGCCACGTCCATATTACACGAATATCGTCGCCTCTAGGAGTGTGGAATTGAGCCCGTATGGAAAATATAATCCTCATTCACCATGAGCATATCGCAGGAATGTCGTTGCTTCTGGGATCACAAAATTGAGCATGAATGTGAATTTTCATCCTTATTTGCCATGGGTATTTGTGTTAAACCATGCGCGAGTAGCGCAAAGTCATTGGCTAGAACTTCCCCTTAGTGAGTAGAATTAATTTCAGATTTACACAATTAATTTCAGATTTACACACTCAAGGCTTTCCATTTTTCTTTGATGCATGACGCCTGCGTCTGTGAACACTTGCCCTTGAATGAGAACTTTCTACGTCATTCATAAATCCAGATCCTGGTGAATGTGAATTTGTATGTTTATTCGCACATTTTTGCTACAACGAATGAAATTCTGGTCCCTTGCCCGAGACAACATTCTGTCTTTTTCCATAGGCTTTAATGGCTTTTGACTGTTTGTTTGATTCAGATTTAGGTATCCATTATTTCCTTAACTTCTTTGAAATTATTTGGAGGGTATATCCCCCTGATTTAACATTGAATTTATCTTTTTTGGCTGAGATAGGCAGTGCTACCACAGCCCTGTGGGAGACTAATGCCTCAACCCCTGGTGAAGTAAGGGAGACCAAAGCCTCAACCTTATGTTGGGAGACCAAAGCCTCAACCATGTGGATGGATGGTGGTGGGGAGACCAAAGCCTTAACCTACGTCTTCCTTGTGACAGACCAACAGAGGTTTTTGCAGTTGCAACTCCATTGGGGTACCTATTAAAGCATGAAACAACCATTAATACAAGGAACTTAAAGAGAGATGAGAGGAAAAATTAGTCCCACCGAGCGTGCCAAAAATTTGTAACACCAAATTTCGAGCCGTGTATAAGGCGAAATTCGTTGAAAAAATTACCTAACCATTTTAGAGGTTAGTTTATTATTTTTTTATGAATGGGGACTAAAACTCCAAGTTTGATGTATTTGTTAATTACAGTCGTTTAACACAACCATCCTCTGATTATCTTTAAGTTATGTATCACAAAAAATAGTCGTAGTCATATAAAAGAGAAGAAGAAAGGGGGAGTAGAAATGCTCTTTCAAATATATGTATATGGATTACATTTGTTCATTCATCAACAAGTTTACATGTTTGAAACTTGATTCATCTTCAAGCTCTCTATGGTATCTTCCTTGGGAGGTTGCAAAGGTACAATGGATGTACTCCCTCATCTTTTTGGAAGAGAGGTAGCTTGCAAAACTTAAAGAAACGAATGTAGCTTGTCCTGTAGTGAACTTTCACTTCTTCAACTTTCTCTCTCATTTCTCCTTATGTCTCTGTTGTTATTGTCTATATCTCTTGTGCATGTAGGTATACAGAAACGAGTACAAAGAAGAGTCATCGTTTGAAGAGAACTCTATCTCTTCTATATCGTTTCTGTTGAGATGAGATTCTTTAAAATCTTATCACAAATATTTAGGTGATTCCTCTATGCGAGAATCCACCATCCTTTGTATTCTAGACAATTGTGGGACTCACAGGAGTCGTGGATATCCAAAACGACCTTCTTGGGAAGAGATAGATCCAAATATCAGTTTCTGGTTTCCGCAATACGCGAATGTAAACAGTTCATTAGCACACTTTCGAAACAAAAGGAAATAACTGAAATCCTTTTATTAGTGGCGAATGAGAATCAAAATCTCCATTCGCCATTTTTAGTGTGGTGAGTCATAAATTTACTTATAATTTGCGCACACCTTTTTTGGTTTCAATACTGACTTTGATAGCTAATGTAGGTAATGAAGAACGAAGTTTCTTTTTTCTTTTTAATCATACATATGGCTGACTTTGAAATACACATGTTTCATCTTATAAGGTCCCCTTTGTATCCATTGGGTTTATTAACCTGGGATATCTCTCTCTGAAGAATGATTTTGTGTTGACACTAACCTCTATATACGTGCCATTGATGGACACATGATATGTTTTTGAATTTGGTGTCTCTTTTTAAACACCTACTTTTTCGACCAAACACTTTTTTGGACGTTTTTAATCCTCAACACAACATGGGTCAACTTATAATTCACCATATACACTACCTATAGACACATTTTCATCACATAACATTTTCCTCCTCTCCTTAATCATGCCTTACTGGGTATTTCCATTATTACTTACACTCAAATTTGTTATAAGTTGGATACCTGTTCAACTTCAACCACTATAATTGGCTGAGATTTCTGCATTCCCTGCTCTTGCAAGGTAGTGTTATATGCTCTAAACTTTAGTAGCATAATTACTATATCAGCTTACCTCAACTTAACCATTTCCCCTTCATTTGATGTAGGGTTGTTAAGTTTTGGTAGATGACCTATGAGCACGCATTTCGTCCTGCTTGTTTATTGGATTAGATTGAATGCAAACCCTACTACTACATGATGCCATGTTGATTTTAAGAATTTTATGTAGTTCAAAATAAATAAATAATAATAATAATAATAATAATAATAATAATAATGGGAGTATGTTAATTACTATAGCAATGAGACATGTGTCTTTCCGACTTCATATAGTTATTTAGGTCTTCTACGGGGGAAAAACAGATTGGGCATTTAATTTTTGAAGGTTTTTGGTTTAATTTTCTCTGTATTAGATGTGACAATGAGCACCACACTAACATCTGTCAAACTATACTTAACCAAAGAGAACAAAGTATCCATGTGTACTTTGTTGTTCTTCCATTAGGACAGCCTTACAATGGATTTCTATCTGACCTTATGGAGACGCAATTATATAATTTTTTTTTTTTTTTGGGTAATAGACATAATTATGTGATTGAATGACATCATAATATACTTCCACATATATGGACTACTAGTTTTTTTTTTTTTTTTTTGGAAGTTTGAAACTGACTCCCAGACTTCTTGTCTATCTGATGATAGTCCCATCAAACAAAACAACTTGATGAAAGTGTTGAAATTTAGGATACTAAGAAAAAGAGCAGTATGAAATCTGGCGATTAACATGACCAATAACTTGATGATGAAATTAACACTTATGTGGTAGTTGTATGTGCTATGGCTGGTGGGTTTATGGTGGTTGTTGCTGCTTACTACTAAAACTAAGTTGACAAAGCACTGCCAAGAAAAACCTACCACATGCTGCGAGAGTTTGCGGACAAAGTCACTACAACAGATGAACATTGCAAAAACCTACTAAGAATGAATGTATCATGTTTCAGGTCTTTTTTAAATAGTTTAAGGAGTGACTGATTTGGTTGATACAATTCATTGTAACGTTGAGGAACAAGTTGTAATTTTTCTGCACATTATCGAACATAACGAGAAAGCGTGAAACGTCAAATGACATAGATATTGAAATGGAGAGACAATTGGGAGGTACTTCAACAAATGTAAGACGCAGTGGGGGAGATAGGATTTTATTAATCTAGGCGGATTTATGGTGGGGAGAGTTTCCACTATGTCAAGTATTTCGAAGGGGTTACATGGTATCATCCAAAAATGAAAAACCAATTTCACAATTTTATTCCATCTCTCAACCTTCTTCAAACATTACATGGGACTTAGGCCTTCGCCGAGGTCTAAGAGACTTAGAATTGGAAGAGATTTCTTCATTAATCTTTCATCTATTAGAAGTTTTCATTGACCCTCTTGCACATGATGCCCATATTTGGTCATTATATCTAACATGCCTTTATGATCTATCATCCTTTCTGGTGCTTTCTGGTGCATCTGATTACCTAAGGCCTTAGTTTAATCCAAAAGTTTCTTGCTAAGGTAGTGTAGTTCAATCCAGGCCCTCCATGATACAAGGCTCTGTGCTGGGAAGTGGCCCATAAAAGTGTGAACACAGGAGATATGCTACAATATCGGTGAAAAAAATTGGTGCCTTCTTTCCCATGTGTGTCATTTATGCCATGAGAATGGGGAATCGGTAAATCATTTTTTTGCTATTGCTTGTTTGCTAAGACAATTTGGTATTGCTTCCTTGATCTATTTGGTATCTCTCTAGAGTTTCCATGGGATATATGTGATTTCATGAGTTCATGATATGCCCCATTCAGCAGGAGGGGAAAGTTCCTATGGAGATATGTTTTATCTACCACTATTTGGTCCATTTGGGATGAGAGGAACAACAGAATTTTACTAGATTCAAAAAGAGACCTTCGTCTAGTGATGGATACACTTTCTATTAGAGTAGCTCACTTGGCATCTATAGCTGATCTTTTCAAGGGTATCTCCATTAACTCCATCATTAGGGATTTTCCTTTGATTATAAGATGTGCCATTCATGTTCGAGGTCTTTACCTATTCTTGGATTCCCCTTGGTGGTCGTCCATTAATTAAGCTGGATTTTGATAGTTTCTCTTTGGCCAATCCCGGCCCGTTAGGTATTGGTGACATTTTCAGAGATCACTTGGGAACTTGTTTGTGGGCTTTCTCAGGTCCCGTGGGACTAGGAGATGCTATTTCTGCGGAGATTTGGGCGCTACTATTTGGTCTTAGAATGGCCCTTTCTTTGGGTCTCTCTCACTCCATATTGCAAGTGGAGGGTGATTCTTCCCTTGTTATTGGTTGGATGAATAGGAGTGGAGAGGGACCTTGGAGGCTTGCTCATCTCGTAAGGGAAGCTTGTTATCTTGCAAGATCTATGAACATCTCGTTCTGGTGGATCCCAAGAGATGCAAACTTAGAAACAGATGATCTAGCAAAAAGTGGGGCGTCTAGGGAGCATTTTTATGAGGGTCCTTACCCAGTGGATGTATTTTAGTGTATTATGTTATTGGCTCCTATTGTATCTCTCTTTCTTCCTTCTTAGTTTTCTCTTTTCCTTGTATCTATGTTCTTTGTCCCTTCTCTTTGTAATTTTCTCTTTTGAATGAAATTACCGTTATTCAAAAAAAAAAAAAACAAAAGTTCAAGAAAGATTTTGTGCAAGATTCAAGCATCAAGACATCAAGTCACATAACAAAAAACTCCATGTTTCACCCTTTCTTTAAGGTAATGGCACCCTCTAATTTCTTATCCCAAAGGCTAATGTCAGTAGGAATGAATATTAGCCAATTGCTGGTCAAATATGTTTAGGACTGCATTGGGGCCATGGATGGGACTCATGTTTGAAACACATTTTCAGGCTGTAAGCATCGACCTACCCAAAATATTTTGTCCCCAAATCTGTCTGTCCCCTATGTCCCCGCACAAAGGTTGTGGTGTTTAGGGCTAAAGCTGTAAAAATGGTTTTAGGTACCTAAAAAAACGGGTGTATAGGGTTAAAACCATACAAAAGTGTTTTAATGGAAAGGTAAGTGCCTAAAATGAGACAAATTTCAAAAAATTATGCATCAGCCTGAGGTGGGGACAGACAAATTTGGGGATAGAAAATTTGCTCCCACTATAAAAAGATCACAACCTACTCAACACAAAGAAAGGGACTTTGATAAATGCAGAGGTACTTATTTATTACTATAACACCCTCCTTTTGACATGTAAATTTCTGAAATTTTTGCATCTAGAAATCTTGTAAAGGGTTGATTGGTATCGCATAAAATCTTTTTCAATCAGAATGGAGACGATGTAGACCTACAGATTAGGCCAGTAAAATTCAACACGTAACACAGTGCCTAGTTGTATCTATAAATACTATAAGCACTTAATTTTGGCGTAACTCTCAGTTCCAGCGCTTCTCTTCAAGTTAGTAAACGGGCTGAGCAATCTCGAGTTTTTTTTCGTAATCTAGCCAATTCCAATCGAACAGAATCAACCCTTGTCCCCATCATCCTCTTTATTTGTCTATTTATTTATTATTATTATTGTA
>JAOXJP010227447.1:0-11301 GCA_025762735.1 Platanus orientalis | reverse complement strand
GTCGTATACCCTTAACTTGACATGACACACATTTGACCCACCAACACGAATTACCAAATGACCCACAAATCTGACATGAAATAAGTGGGTTAGGTTGATTATAAATGTGTTTTTGGGTCAAAGCGGGTTGAGCCGCTTTGAAACGATTAATAAATGGGTTGAGTTTGGGTTAAGCCATATAGTTGTATACTCTTATCTCGACATGACACGAACCCGACCTGCCAACACGAATTGCCGCCCCTATGAACTTGTTAGTTTTGGTCTTCATAGTTTTGTTTATAATTAATGTTGAATTGGGCCTCTTATTGTTTTGCCTCGGAGGCATTTTATTCCTTACAGTTTTCCTTGTTGGAAACTGATGTTCAGTCTTGATTTTATAAGCAAGGACTTGTTCAGTCTTGACTTTATAAGCAAGGACTTGTTCAGTCTTGACTTTATTAGCAAGGACTTGTGACTAAAGCTCCTTAATCATGGGTGGGTCTTGGCGATTGACAATGCTCATTCAGCGATTTGCTCTTTTTCAGTCATTGATGGTTTTTTTTTTTGAGAACTCAAGAGTGAGTTTTATTTTTTGGAATTTGACCCAAGTTTCGCCATTCATTTTACATGTGTGGAAGGTGCCTTTTGCTATTGTTTCCCTAAGGAAATTTTGGTAGCATTTTCCCTTGATTTAGATGAACCTTTGAGGGAGAGAGTGGGGTTGGTGCTCCTACAAGCATTGGGCTAATTAAGAGTAGTTGCATTGGCCCTAAAAGACATTGGAAAAGCTTGTATGGTGACTGAGGGAGACAAGGTCATTCCTCTTATGACGGGGCATGTTCCTTTGGTCATGGGTGGTTGTAAAGACAAGGTCGATCCTCTTACGAGGGGGTGGATCTTGGCAGCCACATGGTTGACAATTTGGGGCTTTGAGACTACCACCTCAACCTAGGTTCATGGTCCCATAATGGAGACAATAGTGGAGACTTATGGGGAGTAGTGCATTGCTCCAAAATTTGTAAGTTTTATATTGATAATCTTGAAGAAGACAAGATATCCATTAGTACAATGGAACAATGTTAAAGATGAGAAGAAAATGATGTCTCACCAGGCATGCTAGAAATTTGGTTGTGTAACCGAAACTATGATGCTCAAATTACCCAACCGCATATGACCGATTTATTATTTGATTTGAGGGGAATTTCATTCTACGATTCCCTTAGGAAACTTATTAATTGTTGTTGTTTAATAATGAGACAACAAACCTCTAATTAAAACCTCCTTATTTGATTTATAAGTCAAGCAAAACATGCATAAAATATAAGAGAGAGGAAAGACCATGACTTCTCATATATATATAGTGGCTAGAGTTTACAACCATGAATACATTTCATATTTCATACTTATAAACCAAAACATATTACAAGAATATTAAGCTCACCTATCCGTGGCCATGATCCTTTGTTCTTAAGCATCTTTGGTATCTTCATTGAACTCCTAGAGGTGTAGACATTTGTAGCCTTCAATGGAGAGGATGAACTGAACTTTAATGGATGTAGAGGCTTGAAAACTTTGGAGAGTATGGATGCTTGAATTCTTTGACATGTAGAGTGTTTGAGAGGTTGTGGAGAGATCACAAGCTTTAGAGAAGTGAATGAAAGGTTACCCTTCACATGGATAATGGGGTTTATATAGAGAGGCTGGTGACTAGACTTTGACTCCTTATTGGACTCCAAGTCGCCTGCTGATTTGTTGCTAATGGTTGAGGTTCTTTGCTGAATTATAGCTTTATTTTTCTAGAAGGTTTGCTAATGTGACTGAATGCTTGCCATTCACCCAACTTGGTAGTAAGACCAATGCTAGAGATGAACTCCATAACTGTACGTAAGGGACTTGAGACTACTGGTCTTATCTGATACTGATTTCACTATTGTTTTGTAGGGAGTTGTTGACATAGGAGGCTGACTGTAGAATGTATCTTATTATTTGGTATAGAAGTTGAATCTTTGTTGCCCCTGCGGATGTGTACACACTTTTGAATTCTTTATTAGACTTATGGGTGCTCAAAGAGTTTAAAACCACTTCATCCACAGTTCCATAAAGTTTAAATATCATTGTAGATCAATTTTGGATTTTTTACCTACATCAGTCATGGATGGCTAGTGACAGTCGTGATTGGAATTGGGAGTCACGACTTGGTTATTTCAGTCACAATTCAAGGGTATTAGTCACGAATGATATGGTTATTCACATATAATGAAGAATTTTTGGGAAAATTGCAAATGAAGTGTTTATTCATGATTTTTCTTGTGTCAACAAATGTGGCCATATTTCTTACAATATATTCTATTTTGATCATCTTTTGGACTTATATTTGGATATACTACTCCCAAACCCTCGCACATAATGTCTTCATATTTCTTACAGTGAAAGCACTCTACTATGCCCATCTTTTAGGACTTAAACTTGGATATATTATTCTCATACCCCCTCAAAGATGACCTCCCTTATAACTCTTCAAAAAATCAACCAACCCATGATATTGATTTCCTTCAAGATTTGGTTTCCTAATTTTATTGAATAAAATCATTATCCTGACATCCTATTATATTTTTCTAAATCGCAACAGTGTGACCATGTTTTCATTAGATCCGGAAGCAACATAAAAAGCGATAGGACCCCTTCTTGTCCCCCTTGTACATCAACTTTGTGCAGCTGATTAAACACATTCAAGTGTTCTAAAAGATTCACAACTTTCATTATCTCCAGTTTGTACAGTTGTTGCTTTAGATATAATCTGCTGGTAAGACTTTCTTAAACAAGGTTTCTCCAGCTTCTTTCATAAAAGCACTTAACAACATTTCCCAATAAAAATAAGCCATATAAAACTCTACATTTAGCTGATTTTCTTCCTTGATTTTCTCTGAAAAAAATATCCTACATGATATCACCAACTGCCATGTGTCACATTGCATCAACCTAGAAGAAGAAACCCAAGGAATCATCCAAGCCCTTTTCATATAACTTTATTACACTTTTCTAGCATAAGTATTTCAAAAGCAACCTCTTAACCAATTCTCTAATTTCCTTATTATACTTAGAATCTAACGAGCATAATCAGTTGTCGAGAACTTTTTAAATTAGTTATTTTCCAAAAAACCCTTTTCCTCCACATATAAAGAAAGGCTTTGAGTTATGGAAATTCATATTTCATTCATTGAATTACTCTAATCCCAATCACTGAAAAACAAAATACAAAAGTAGCACAATGGGACTGACATAAAAAGGGTGACCCAGTGCACGAGGCTCCCACTAATGCGAGGACTGACATGAACAAGAAAATGTAGATGTAATTAATCCAGAGAAATTCCTATTAGGTGAACAATCTAGATCCATGCATTATCCCTCTGCGTGGCGGAGAGTCACTGTGCAGGAGGGCCCATGCCAACACAGCAGAAAACTTTTGGCCTTCTGGATTCTCTGAAGAAAAAAAAACAGGTACACGTATGTTACTATATTGGATAACGATGGGACATTAAGAAGTGTTTGGTAGAACATGGGCTTTCCTAGCTTTAGGAAACAAGGGTTAGGAGTTTTGTCCAATCAAAGATACTTCAAGTATTATCGTCTTGCCTAGCGAGACTGAAAAAAAAAAAAATGAATAATGTCTTCAGAGGATAGTGAATATTTAAAAATTGTCCAAAAAAACTATTTAGATCAGCCAGTTCGAACATAAACCAAGACGCGGTCCTGGATTTCTGGTTTGACCGGCCATGCTAGACCGGGTTTTAAAATTAAGGTCATATCACTAGTCAAGCTAGATCTAGTGAGGTATAGATAGATCCGACTTGGGTATAGTCGAATTTGGAGCTGATTCATGCTGATTTGAGTTTGTATCCCAATTTAAGTAGGCTGGTCCATATCTGGCCCCTGATGGGACCACAACTTGGATCTGACTAGCTCCATGATATACTCAGGGTTGTCAAAGAGCCGAACCGCGAGAGTTGTCATTAAGCCGAGCTCGGCTCAGCTCACTAAATTGGATTAAGTGCCAAAGGTGTTCATTTGTCAAAAATATTCACACATCAATTGCAAGCATTTGCCTATGGTGCTCACATCATACACTAACTACAAATGCATGACATTATATATATATATATATATTTATTTGATGACATGACACCATGTTACATCAATATATACAATAGTACTATCTCATAAAAATATTTAATTTAAATATATATTATATGAAGCTATACCAATCAATTATATATACATTGAAACAAATGTTTTTGTGATTAAAAAATGTTTTTAGTCTATGTGAGCGCACTATTGGCTGACAAGTGGTGTTAAGTTTAAAGCATAAAAAAGTTTTCAACCGAAAAAGTAGACGTACAAAGAGAGGTCCCAATTCTAAATACACATTATGTGTTCATTTGTGATATGTTTATGGAAGTTCAAAACACTTTTTGATTATAGACAATCATTCTCATATATACATATGTAAAACACTTAATGAGTCCAGATTTTAGACTAATGTAGTTCAGCTTAAGCTACCTAGCAAAAGCTCTTCTAGATGTTCAAGCTTGATTCATGACGAGCTGAGCCAAACTAAGCTAAATCAGCTCATTGACAGCCTTACCCTAGAACCAACCACATCCAACAACACTGGTCTTGTCTCTCTCACATGTGGTCCAACTGGTTTAAGGAGTCTCCTTGGTCCCCCCTACTCCAGAGGTGGAAAAGAGCATCATGAGGGTATTTTGGTAAAAACATTGGCTGATATGATTACACTGTGGGTGCCACAACGTTTTGACCAAAATATCTTGATGGTTCTTTATCCCGCTCGCGAATGGGGGACCGGAGAGGTTATTATCTGAACTCGTTGCACCGGGTGATTTTTCTTTATAATTAGCAATTCACATGGAAGGTTTAAATCATTTCCAATCTAACTGGAGAGATACCATGCCAGTAACAATCTAAGCATGACATGATACTTGACAAAGGATATTTAGATAAATAAACATGAGATAAAAGATGTATTCTTGTATTTACATAGTAAATAAGTAGAAACTTTGCATGACACTTCTTCATTCATATTTGAGATGATTCGAACCCAAGCACTGGTGTCATCTACCTTTCTTCAACATATCAATACGTGTTCAACTAGTATGGAAACTCATAATTAACAAGTTTACGTGGACAGCTTAGAGAGTTAATCACTACCAACCAAATCATAATCAAATATTTTCATTGGGGACCAGCAAGTTACCTTTGAAAAGGGGGAATGAAGTCATGGGAGCATGCGTTTTCGCAGTGCCAACCACCAGGGTGCTCGAATTTGAGCCAACGTAGGAATCGACCCCACCACCAACCGTACATCACATGGAAATACAGGGCGACACGCAGTAGGCATTTAATAGAGAGAACAGATATTGTACACCCCGAGATATAAAATTCATTAAATGACGTGGAACCTTCATATCTTGATTAAAGGCAGTCTATTACAAAAGTATAATTTAAAAAAAAAAAAATTAAAAATTTTGTGAAGTAACAGTGTAACACACTTTGTAAAGTATGGGGTCGGGGCTTGGGTTTGTTGATTTGCATTGCTTAAAGCCATGCCATGAAACACAAACACACCCCATATGTTGGTTTGGCACACTCTTAAAGAGGACTGCACTCTACAAGGATGTAATTGTTTACACCATAAAAATACCATCATAATACTTGGCAAAAAATGAGTTATGTGATAGTATTTTATACAAAGTTTGAATGAGAAATAGTTGTACGGTTAAGATGCGTTTTTACGTTCAAATTCGAGATAGGGAAAGGTTTGGAAATAGTTATAAACAGATGGTGATTAATACAAGAAATATGACTTTTTACGTCAACTTTTTAGTTAACGCAAAAAATAAAAAGTTGATGCTAAAGACATTTTTTCTGTTTTTTAGTTAATGCGGTCTGATGTGGTAAGTCGTGACACTAGAAGTCTCAGTGTCAACTAATCAAATTGCTGGAAAAAGTCACACTTTTAACATCAATTAATGAATTTTTTGCATCGACTTTTAGTTGACGAAAAAAAATTTCTATCAACTATCTATTGCTGACAAAAAATAAATTTTTTTTTTCCTCTCCTATGACGGACTGTCAATTAGAGCACTTTTGTAGCAACCTTTAGTTGACACAAAAACTCTTCACTAACACTTTTAGCATATGAGGTATTAAGTAGTGGTTTATGGGAGAAGTTACATAGCAAATTGAAGATCTTAAAGAATGACATGTATAGAAAGCCTGCAATTGACTCAAAAACATTATAAATAGGGGGTGAATGCACTAGACAAAGGATCCAAACACTCCCCAAGACAATCATCTACTTATGTATTCAACACTTAGTCAGACTTCTTATTTTGTACTATTGTTCTTAGAAATAAAAGTATTTCCTTTAGTATAGTAAACTCCCAATAGTGATTGTAATCATGACTTTCATGTAATGTATCAAAGTTTGTTTAATAATATGGCATTAGCTCTATAACCGTTTGCGTTGTATGATTGGAATTAACCCAAATGTAAGTTTTTCTTAAACATTTATTTATTTTGTTAAACATTCATCCTCTTAGTGTCATTATGGTAGAAATATAAAAGTTATTATTTATAAGGTAAGAAATAACTCACTGAGAGAAGAACACCCCCCCCCTCTTGTAATCTTCTGAGTATAGACGGTGGCCTAATAAATCTTCCAAAACTCATTTCCTTGGAGTTCTTTCAAATGGTAAATTTATCATGGTGTCTAGGGTCGTAGACTTAATACCAAAATTTACTCAGTTATGTTTATGTGGTATTAGTATGCCCTAACATGTAACGTCAAAGAATTTTGTATTAACAATAATTAAAAAAAAAAAAAAACCCTTTGGACGAAGCTTACAAAACTCATCTACAATATCAATTAGGCCAAAAATCAGCATGATCAAATAAGCATCAACTAACCAATGTTCGATTACCCTAATGGTGTTAGGAATGGTGCAAAAATAATGTACAAATCACTAATGCAAGACAGCAATTTACGTGCTTCAACAAGATTGCTTATGTCTACATATTTTTTGTTCCACTATATTCAAAAGTATGATGTATATAATTGTTCTACAAAGTTCTTTTCCCTTCTTTCCATTATCTTCATAGCTTTCACTCGAAACTAGAGTTTTAATTGTATCCCTTAGATGAGCTTGACCCACATGATAGGGATTCCTGAATGTCAAGATGGCACAAACAGTACTCCTCCATCAACAGTACTCCTAGCTACTAATGAAGCTCCATCATCACAGGTGGTTGTAGCATCATCTCTCATAGAGAGAGGTCACAGGTTCAAGCTTATTTGGAAGAAAAAAAAATTGTTTGTAACTGTGCATTGACATCTACCTCTCCCATCGTGCCACAAGTTTCACACTAGGTTGCGGCTATCAACATGCTTATACGACTAATATAAATTAAACTAAATAAAAACAAATAATTGTTAATTTTTTTATTTTATTTTTTGGGTAACAAAACAATTGTTTTTAAGGGACAGATTTATGTAATAACTTGATAATTTAAATGTTACAGATTAACTCATGGTAGCTTACTTTCTTTCTTTCTTTTTCTTTTTCTTTTCTTTTCCATTTTTTTTTTTGGATCCAGCCACTTGGTTCTACATCACATTAACAGCAGTACAAGGTAGGACCCGGATGGAGCTGAAGAGAACCAAAGCAGGCAACTCCGTAATGCGTTGTATATAAAAGGGATTCGACCCTCAGTCTTCCAAAGGGAAGATAGATGCCTCAACCACCCTAACATGGGAGACATTGGCAAAGGAGAATGATTGCCTGTGTTGATGCAGACCCCTATAAGCGTGTCATTGATTGACACATGATAGGTTTTTTGGTCTCTTCTTGAACGCCTGGTTATTCATCTGGAAAAAAGTTTTGGACGTTTTAACCCCAAAAACAACACATGTCAACTTGTCATTCACCATACACACTGCAAACACTTTTTCATCATAGACCATTTTTTTTCCATTGGCAAATCGTGTTACTTGACTAGCTTTCTTTGAGAATCCCCTCAACACTTTTCTACACATGAAGAGGAATTCATGGACAACCCAACAGAGCTGGGTCTGACGTTAGCAAGAAACCTCTCATCTAACAGTCTGCGGAGAACTCTTCCACATGCTACCCAACAAGAAGGGTTGAAGGGATACTTGGAAGTGACTTGTGAGCCCGGTGAAGCTCTCAGTTTTCCTTTTATTTTGCAAGGGGTGAGTAGACATCCTTGGT
The DNA here is from genome assembly GCA_025762735.1 of Platanus orientalis. Taxonomy (NCBI): domain Eukaryota; kingdom Viridiplantae; phylum Streptophyta; class Magnoliopsida; order Proteales; family Platanaceae; genus Platanus; species Platanus orientalis. The sequence continues at coordinate 3,013 of JAOXJP010227447.1, read as the reverse complement.
ACTCCTTAGACCTGCACTACTGGATTGTTTTCAAATTTCTTAACTTCCCAAATTTTACGAAGTTTCAAAATAAACGAAATAAATGTTATGTCCAAGACATCAAGGGAGTAGGAGTTAGATGAAATTTCAAGTTTCCACCCATTTAATTTCAAATGGTGGCCCCTGGTATCTTGGACACCATTCTGGACACCAAATCCTGAACAGCCATTTGTTCTCATACGCGAAACAAATGTTCTGTGATAAAAATGCCTCTGTAGTATATGTAGAATATATGGTGAATTATAAATAGACATGTGTTGTTTTGGGGGTAAAAGGATCCAAAAAAGTGTTCAGTTGAAAAAGTAAGTGATCAATAAAAGACATCAAACTCAAAAACACATCATATGTCAATCAATGGCATGCCTTTAGAGCCTGTCTCAAAACAGAAAACCATTCTTCAATACTAAGTTTTTTTTTAATAACATTATTCTTGAACATTGTGTATTTACACCGACACCCTCCTCACGTTATGGTTAGGTAAGGGCTAGAAATGATTCAAACCCAATAAGAAAAATGTACTAAAATTTGCTACAGCTGATCATCCCTCATATGTAATTGATAATAAATTACTTTAATCCCCCTGACTTATTTTAATAAAAGGCAATTTGAAGAAAAATTTGGGTTCCTAAAATTTTAAAATAATATAAGCATTAAAATATATGTGTGCCCATGAGGAAATGCATAGTTTTTGCAAGAGAAATCTCGAATCTATAAATAATTTATGAATTTCAGGACTTTGTTTAATAGATTTTGGAAAATGCCAAGGTATAATTAAATAAATCCGAATTTCTTTATAGCTGTTTCGATAACGAGGCTTTCCAACGGTTCTTATTTATTATTTAACCAGTTGTCGTGCACAACCTAGGTACATTTATTTTTGTCAACGCTTCGAGCGCACGTTAGCGGGCCATGATCATGAATTCACAGAGAAAATATAAAAATAAAAAAAATGGTGGAGAGAAACGTGTCGCCACATGAACAGCCATTTTCTACTGACTGCCAGCTGCGCCTAACCAAATCATTTGCAGAGGAAGAAGAGAAGAGTTCTTTTGGATTTCTAGTTTAATTAAAGTTTTAAATTAATTTAATCCTTCTTAAGATTAATTTATTATTAATTTTTATGTTAAAAATATTAATTTATTATTACGTGGGCGGCGTGATAGGTTGTTTCGCTTTCCCTCGTGTGTGTTGCCAGTAACGTCGAATCAAGCGGTTAGATGGGAGAGCACGTGACCGATTCGGCGGTTGAAGAGGAGAGCACGTGACCAACCGCATGACTCGTGGCTTCCTGTCAAATAACGGCGATGATCTCGCCGGCGTCTTATCTTGAATCCTGGAGGAGAGAAGGGCAAATATGTCAAAATGGGAGGAAATAATTACCCCTGTTATTGAGAATTATTACGAAGTATACCCCTACTCACCGCTTTACTCCTGACAAAAGCAGAAAGAATCACGTGGCCTTTTCAGATGGTCCCTTTCCGGACCGGACTACTTTTCAGTAAGAAGTCCCACAGATGACGTAACATATGGCATGGATGTAAATTACTCCAATTTCGGGGTCACAAGTGAAACGGTCACTCTGGTTTGGTACTGGTAGCATAGTTTTTAGAACCGGATCGGACCGGGCGGTATAACCCGGTTAAACCTGAACCGACACCATAAACGGTTCTCTAAAGGCTTAAAACCATGATTTTCCAAAAACCAGATATAACCGGCTAAAACCGATGAAAACCAGCCGGTTTTTTAAGAATCCAGTTCTAATAAAACCAGCCGGTTTTTTTTTAAAGTAAATTATGAAAAAAAAAACTAAAAATATGACTTTTCACGTTCCAATCCCACTTTCCATGAATTGTTTTATTTTTTTGGTCTTTTTCTATATTTTTTGGTATGTTGAGTTTAAGCCTTATAATGTATTATGAATTGTTTTATTTTTTGGTATTGTATTACATTTTACATATGATTGAGCAAACCGGTTAAATCATGTAAACCAATGGTCGAACCCGGTTGGACTTGAACCACCCACCTTACCGGTTTGATGGCCGGTTCAGTTCTCAAAACTATGATCGGTAGTCTTAACTTAAGTATACCAATTAAGGATTTGGTGAGACCACCAAAATTGAGCCTAACGTGGGAATGACATATAAAGCCAACACATCAGCGCCAAAAAGTGAAAAAATCCTTCAAAAAGTGTAAATCGCTTTTGGGTACTGATGTGTTAGCCCTTTATGCATTCTCACATTAGGCTCACTTTAGGGGTCTCACCAAATCCAAGGCAAAAGAAACAGAAAGAGATTGCATACCGGAAAATTAATGTAAGAACCCATTTGGGAACCAATGCTTGGATTATCTTCCATAATCAAGAGAATGGATTTGGGAAATTCTTCATTTTTTGAGCCTTTTTCTAATTAGAAGATTATCGTTACATTTAATTTAGAATCCTTTTATTTTTTTTTTATACTTTTTGAAGTAGAATGTTGTTTGGCAACAACCGATAAAAAATACATTTTTTTTTAGATTGATACAAGAATTTGACATATTATTGAATATATACAACAACTAATCCATAAAAAATGGCCTATTTATAATTTAGTTAAAATCTTAATATAATAAGCAAAATTTATCTATAAAAAAAAATAAAAAAGAGAATATGGGATACTTTGGTAAATATAGTTTCAATAAAACTGTTATTCCTATCATTTCCACATTTGAAGCTTTTTTGAAGTTTTTCTAGTGATGTAGATGTGAAGAGTCAAGAGGTTATAATGAGCGAGCCCAATATATATATATATATATATATATGTGTGTGTGTGTGTGTGTGTGTGTGTATGTGTGTGTGTGTGTGTGTGTGTGTGTGTGTATTCTAACCTCTAGGGTTTACATATCAATATTTGCTCATCTGACCTAACCTAATCTTACCCACCCCACAACCCAACCAAACCCAACCAACCTTATCCAACACAAGCAAACCTTCAGA
>JAOXJP010227446.1:0-11301 GCA_025762735.1 Platanus orientalis | reverse complement strand
TATAAATCAAACTAGTTTTAATCCCCGTGGATAATGGGAGTGAATTAATATTTGAATATACATATTCTCATATATATATATATATATATATATATATATATATATATATATATCCTAAAATGCTCCTAATGTAGCTTGATGGATATTACTGATTGACAAAATCAAAGCAACAAACAAAATACAGCCGGAAAATGCAAGCTTCTTAGATTGTAGAGACAATATAGAATTTCTATCTTGAGAATTATACTGACTTTGATAGAATCTTATCCAAGTTTAACTTTAATGAGATCCAATTATAGTGTTTTTGAATGTAAATTAATATGTCGTACTTAGAATCAACTACTTTGATAATTGACATATCATCACCTATTCTGTAGCAATCCTACATGTGTGAATCATTAAATTAAAATTTTTAATCTCAACTTAATTCACCTTATAGCAAATTATAATTGAGAAATACAAGTACAAGCTTCTCCGCTTGTAGGGCTAAAATGGAATTTTCATATTGAGAATTATATTACATATGACAGTATTATTATCTAAATATAGCCTCAATGCGATCCATGTTAATGTATTTGAGAATCAACCCGTGTGCAAATCATTTCAGTAAAGTCTAACATTGAGTTGCGAATATTTCAGGCTAGAATTAGATAATCATTTACCACATACGTATGCTTGATTTTCTATCGAGTTACTTGAAGACACTTTATACCAATTCACGAAATAATAAATATCATATAGTCATTATCATGTATGAATAAATTTTGCTTATTAATTTTTCAGTAAATTTTAAGCTTTGCTAGAGCACTATTCCTAACAATGGTTTTTATAGATTTTGTTCAATTTGTTAAAAGAGTAATTGATATGGGAATTTGCACAAAATCATTTTGATGAACTTAGATAATCAAGGGTCACAGAAGAAGCAAATATCTTAGTAGTCAATGAATAGATAAATTGGTTTTTTGGTAATTGTATAGATAAAGTTCATTAGGGGGAAATCTTCGAGACATCTCATTGTTGAAAATACAAATCTAGTGGAGGATTAACCAATCACCAAAATCAATTCTAAATAAAAATTGATTGGTCTCTTCAATGGAGCCATATCCTCTGGTCCATGCTTATAGTGCTCCACGGTGTTTTATAGACCCATAAGAGATGGGGTTCATACACTTTTTTACAAGGGAGGCTTTTCAAAAAATGTATGGACGCCACCTCCTTTGTGTCTGTGGAGCACCATTAGCATTGATCAGAGCATATGATTCCCTCTTCCACAAAGGTTAGACAAACGAGGTGCCATATTTATGGAGAATATAATATATTAATGAAATTAAAAGAAATAGAAACAAATTTAGCAAAAATAGAAGACCAGAAAAATAATAAAGAAATCTTGAAACTTGAAGTAATTAATACTATTCCGCTTGTAAAACATCAAAATACAAAGAAGACATTGGCTTTTAGATGATTTTTTAAATATTTTGGTTCCAAGAAAATAATTTGAAAAACAAAAGATCAAGTGGCAAGTGAGATCACCGCTTGCTGTACGACTCAACTTTGTTAATTTAGTACCTACACAAATCATAATTGCTAACTACCATGCTTTCTCTAGTAGTACAAGTGAACTTAAATTAGTAAGATTTTTTTTTATTTGAGTCTTTCGACTTTGAAATTAACTCAATTAATAACAACTCTAAACTTTTAAAAAAGAAAGAAAGACAGAACTTGGGAATAAGAAAGTTGTGAGTAATTACAATTTCTTCCCTCCAATATGTTTATTTACATTTTCATTTAAGAGATCGAAGTCTAATGGAATAATTTCCTTTAAATTTTAATTATACTTTTAACGTTCCCACCTTACCAGCTAGACACGAAGTATTTAGGTTTCCCATTGCTTAGCAATCATTTTACTTACTAATAAAGTAAAACAATTGTTTTAACCCTTTCAGCTTTAATTTTTAATGTTTTTTAACAGTAAGATATGATTTATAAAATAAAACATGATGAAGTAGTGCCTAAGCATCATAATGACATCTTTCATTATTGGAATTTACAACAACAACATTAACAATAATATCAAAATCCACCAATCCAACGGTTTTTACCAAGGATCTGTGTCCTTGGTTGTGGGCTTCGGATCTATATTTAAACAGATTATATGAAGCATAATTGACTGCTTGCATTAGTTGTTTTAAGGGGCAAAAACTGTCATTAACATGATGAAGAGTATAGTTTAACAATTTAATTCTGGCTAAAAATGCAATTGGAAAAACTAGGGGAGAATTTATAATTATACGTATAGTTTAAATTAGGCAATGACATTTTCCATATCATACTTATGCATGAAAACGGAAAAAATAGTATAATAATATTTCTCCCTTATTCATGCTTCACTTCCCTTTCCTTCTTTTTTTAATCTTTTTTCCCCCCCCTAGAATCTTGCTAAACACTTAACTGGGAAAGTCTCTTGAATTCAACCCAAAGTTTCAGCCAATTTGTGTGATCCAGAGATCAACCGGGAATGACCTGTTTATTGTGACTCAGTTGGGGTCAATGACCCGAATGGATTTCAGGGGATATTTTGGGGGTTAAATCCATTTTAGCTTGTAGGGTTTTTTGGGATACACACTATTATAAGAAGGCTGTTTCATGGGTTTTGTGGAGTGTGTGTTAAAGCAAAAAAGATTTGGTGAAATGTTCTTTGGGGTAGGTTTTTCCTTAGGGTTTAGCCTTTGTGCATTTTGGAATTTGTTTATCTATTTTCGTAGAAGTTCTTGATCATCTTCATCCATGGATACAGGCAATCCTACTGAAACACACTAAACTTTGTGTTTGAAATTGTTCATTGTCATTTTCTGTTTTCTCATTTTGTTTCATGCCATTTTAACTTTGAATCTGAATCATTTTGTTCCGTTGTGTGTGACAACAGTAACTAGACAATCTAGTTTAATTCTTGCAATTTAAAATTTTTCTAGAATACCATGGTTCAACATCTTTATTGTATCATTATTAGAGTTTCTTACACTTATGTTAATCCAATTGTGCAATATTACACATGCTTGTGTCTCCCCAAAGTTAACATTTATCCTCGGTCTTGAGCCTTTGTCAACCTTGTATGTGCCTACTCAATTAATACAAGATTACAAGTTGTGCCTTACCTTTTATGCCAAAAGGGATAAAAAAAAAGGAGCAAAGAAGAGATATTTGAGATGGAGAATGAAAGCAAATGCTATGCCACTCTAATGTGCAAATAATGTACAAAGGCACTTCAATCTTACAATAAGCCAGTTTGTTATTGATAGAGAGGTCAACATACTTAGTCAGATTAGCATACTTCGTTAGCTCAACATATCAAGATAGCTCAGAACAGATACTTAAGTCGATAAAACTAAGCTGAAACTAATACAAATGACAAGAAATGTAGACAAAGGTCAGTCCATGATAATGCTCCAACATGACCAATCAAATAAAGAAGGTTAATAGCTACTCCAAGATCCACGCCAAGAGTCCAGCCGATGATCAAGTGCCATGATCTCAGCCCAAGCTAGAAATCTATAAGGAAATCTCTAGCCATGCACCATTTCAACTTTATAAAATGACACTACATGACTCTCCAAATGTATGAAAAATTTTCTAAAAAGATTATAAGCTTATTTATGTTAAAAAGAAAAACTCTGACTTAGACATCAAAAAAACTTAGGCCGGCACCATACCGGTGATCTACCCAAGTTCCTTCTTTCCTATTTGCAAGTTTCAAATGAATTGGTCGGCTGTACAACCAGCTGCATCATTAGTTGGCACCGTTTGTGTAAAACACTACAATAACAACCATATTGCATGGTAGAAACTAGATCCATAGATGCCTAACGAACTACTACTACGACCACTGGCTAGGAAGATCACACCATATAGAACAATCCTGATCAAAATGGATCTAGGGTAGCCATTCTGGAACAACGGGTGAGGGACCTCGCCTAGAATATGCATCAAATCATACAACATAATCAGGAAATAATACAGAGACTCTATCCTCCTTAAGGGAAGCCTCCACATGTCGTCCCTAGAGAAAGGGAAAATTAGTAGAGGAAAGATATTGATTAGGCTGAGAACTAGCACGAGGAGAGAGAAGGGAAAATAGAAGGTAGGTTATCAGGCAGAAGACCACCCTATTAGAATCTAGCTTTAAGAGTCACTAGATTAACGAAATGACGGCCTCTACTTACCAGGGTGAGAAATTAAAAGAGGTTAAGGAGCAAGTAAACAACGTGAGAAAAGTTGTGAAGGGGAATGCCCCAACCACAGTGGAAGACTTGGTTCAAAGAACCAACGTACCCTTCTCCTCGGGAGTAATGAGCTGTCTAGTCCCACCGAAGTTCAAAATTCCTAGATGGAAGCGTTCGATGGAACAAATGATCTTATTAACCACCTGGTGACCTAAAAAACTCTCATGCATTTGCAAGTCGTCCCCAATGAGACTATATGTAAGGCATTCCCAACCACCCTTAAGAGCTCAACCTAAATGTGGTTCAAAAAATTGAAGCCAGTGTCAATAAGCACTTTTTCCAAATTAAACAAGCAGTTAATGGGTCATTTCATAGGAGGTCAAAGTTATAGGAGTCCAACGATCTACCTCCTCAACGTTAAGCAGAGCAAATGGGAGTCATTGAGAGAATATATCATGAGATTCAATAAGGAGATCCTACAAGTGGACAAAGCTGATGAAAAGGTAGTATTAACCGCTTTCATGGGAGGACTGCTACCCTTAAAGTTTTAATTCTCCTTATCTAAGGCCCCGCTAACTAACATGTATGAACTGATGCTTTGAGCTTAAAAACATATGAATGCATAAAAAACTATAAATGCCCGAAGAGATAGAGATGTCGAGACAAACAAGCAAAAAAGGGAGGCCAAGCCATTAAGGACCAACCAAGGTACCATACTTAGGTATTCCTTCAACCCTATTGAGCAAAAACCTAGGAGATCAAGATTAACAACCATTCGATTTCAAAACTACACCCCACTTAATGCCTCACTCAAGCAAGTTTTCACACATATCCGGGATGACCCAACGTTGAAATGGCTAGAGAAGCTCAAAACTCTGTCAGAGAAGAGACCTAGAGACAAATATTGCCGGTTCCACTAAGATCATGGTCACAACACAAGGGATTATTTTAACTTGAAAGAGTAGATAGAAGCCTTGATCATGTAGGGTCATTTATGACAGTTCATTTTGAATAGGTAGTAGGGCCAAGTAAAGCAAAGTCAAGGGAAATCAACTCAAGAAGAAGCTTAAGGGCAAGAACCATTGGAGGAGATCAGTGTCATTGTTGATGGATTTTTTAGAGAAGGGGAATTGAGCTTGGCTCAAAAAGTGCATGCCAGAAGGGCGAGAGTTTCAATGGAAGAGGAATTTTATTTGGTTGAGAGGCCAAACAAGTCATCCCGAGTAGACGACCTTTCATTTACCATCACCAATGAAGTTTCCTAAAGAATATAATAGCCTCATGATGATGCATTAGTGGTCATCCTAGTTCGCCAATTAAAAAACTCGGAGGGTGTTGATCAACAATGAGAGCTTAGCTAACATACTATACTTGTTGACGTTTGAAAAAATGGGAATAAAAAGGATAAGCTTTGACCGGTAAAGTCACATCTAGTCAGTTTTACAAGAAACATGTTATTTTCCCTTAGGTCGATCACTCTCCCTATCACGGTAGGGGTTAGACCCCAATAGATATGTAATGACCCTAAATCTTATAACATTATTTAGGCATGAAATCGGGTTGTTACTAAACCGGGTCTATAACATTCCCTATAAATTTTTCACTTTTATCTTTTAACTTGTAGGATTACCTAGAAACTCAACCTTAAACTTAACATATGCAACGGAATGAAATCAATCACTACCATCATAATCTTAAAGGTGCAGTAAAAACTAAACCATAACATATAAACAAACTAACTATCATATCACAATCTTCTATCATCACAACTCGAATGTAAAGCTATAAGTATCAAAAGTCAAACTTTAATCTTAGTACATCCCAAAATGAAGGTCTAATATGAAATATAGAGTCTAGAGAGAACTATAAATAATAAGAAAGAAAAACATTCACTATATGTCTTCCTTTGGACCACAGGATACTCCAAATGGTGTATGTGCATTAAATCTCCACTGTAAAAAAATGGTATGGATGGGTGAGATCCACAGCTCGTAAGTAGGTATACAAAGCCTACTACGAAAACTAGATGGGTAAAACACAAATCTTTCAATATAAAAATACTGAATATATCTCTATATAGAATACATACCAATTTCTAGCATGTAAGCATGTGCTAGTATACATACATTATCTACTAGTTAACACAACATCTAACAATCATCATCACGGTTCTTCATGTAGGAACTATGCATGACAATTCACATGATTTTATTTATACATGGCATTTTTTCCTATTTACATATGGTAATATGAATGATTCTACCTGTACATGGCATTATATGACATTCTTCTCATATATTTGCATGGCAACATACATGGCATTATGTACTTACAATCACATGGTAAATATTTCTTAATTTATCCATAGTAAAGACACTTAATGTGCATCCCAATAAGTATTCCTATTCATTTCTCATACATAGATTATACTTTCCTACTATGAATATTCATATAGAAATCATATCAAACTAGGCATACATCTTTCTTAAGCAATTAGCAATCATAATAACACATTTTCATAATGAGGCATATTTTAATTGTACTTCTAGATTCAATAAGTCTATCATTACCTCAGTATTTATCAATCGCCTGCTTACTTGTTACTTATCATACATTTTGTCTTTACTTATCACTTACTAGTTTCTATTATCCTTATCTTAATATTTACTTCTCACTTTTCATTAGTCATTTAACACTTATTATTGATCTTTATAGCATTGAATTGTACCATAATGGGTGAACCATTATACATCTCCACTTTTCTTACATAATTTAGGAATTTATATTCTTTTTAAAGATTTTAAGCTTTCCTTCATTCCTTAACATCTTCTTCGCTTACTCGTATTAAAGACTTGTATTTCATTAGTAACTTATGTACTTTATCTTTCTTTCTTGAAACTTTCTTTCTTACATAATATATGAACTTCTTCTTACTTATAAAACTTAGGTGTTCTTATTTCCTTGTCTTAATACATTTCTTTCTTTACATGACTTATAGTATTACTTTTCTTTTGAAGCTTATGTGTTTTTTTTCTCTTTAGCATTCTTTCTTTCTCATCTTTTCTATTGTTATTATCATTGTCATCACCATCTTGAATTTATCAACCTTCATAAGCCTTCCCACATTAAAGCATTAAAAGGTTGGCAGATTACCATCTTACCCCTACACCTTCTAAAGCCCAAATCAAACCCAATCAAATCCCACTTTCCAACATCTCTACATCAACAAAGACATCTTGAATTTGCCAACCTTCATAAGCCTTCCTACATTGAAGCATCGAAAGGCTGGAAAATTATCATCTTACCGCTTCACCTTTAGAAGCCTAAATCAAACTCAATCAAATCTCACTTTCCAACATCTTTACATCAACAAAGACACCTTGAATTTTCCAACTTTCATAAGCCTTCCCACATTGAAACATCGAAAGGCTGAAAAATTATCATTTTACCCCTGTACCCTCAGAAGTCTAAATCAAATCCCATTTGAACCCATGTTCTCCACAACTATTTAAAATACTCTCCACAATGAAAACATCTAGGTCTTAGCAACTTTTGTGAGGCCCTCAACATCAAAATCCCAAAAGGCTGACAAATGACCATTTTGCTCCTACACCTCAAAAAACCTCAAACCACAAGCTATGAAGCCCATTTTTCTCAAGATACTCCAACCATCATCAACATGCCCATATTGAGGCACAAAAGTTAATAAAATTACTATTTTGCCCCTACACCCTTAAAATACACCATTTTCCCCCAAAATCAGACTTTCGAAAAAACCCTGAAGACCCGACACAGATAAAAAACTTAGACAGTCAATGGCCATACTCTAATAAGCCATAAACCTTCCCAAAAAAAACCCCAGAGGACACAATGCCTCCCAATTGCCCCAATCTGTCCCCAAATAAACCAAATCACCTTTATCAACCATGAACACTCAGTGAGCCCCCAAAAACTCTCCGAAAGTCCATATCCATCAAGGCCAAGCACATTTTTTTTATTTTTTAAGATCTTTAATAAATTCCCTAATGAAGAAGTCCTTCACAAATCCAGGATAGCTCGATGACCCAATTCTTCACCAATCCAAGGCATATTTCTCGACCAAGTGACCTCCCTTAAAAAATCTCCTGAGAATTCACCAGGACTCAGATTCTCTGCTTGTCAAGCCCTACAGCACTGCAACTCCAAGACCTAAAGACCCATGATCTCCATCACACCCCATTCAAACCCAAAAGAAACTAGTCATAGGTCCAAGTGGAATTTGTTATAGGACAATTCAGGGTTTCAGGCATAACTTTCAGCTCGGGCATCAGATTCATGAGCAGTTAGAGCCCATGGCTCAAAAATCTCAAGGGCTATCTTTCATATGAACATTGTAAAAATCAATTTTACCTTTTTACCCTTCTTTCATTGGTCCGAGCCAGTATAGATACATTTGGACCCAATTTTGGCCCACTTACCCATATCTAATTCTGATTCCATCAATTATATTGCAACCAGAATGTCTAGGAGATGTGAAAAACTCATAAACCATGAAAGTTTGGGAGCCATAGGACCCAAAAATTAAGCCCAGATAATAAAGAGGTGAAATCCAAACCAAAATATCTCAACTTACCTAAAATGCCCCTGAATCTTTTTTTAAACCCCACATCCTTTATTTGGAATATTCGAAATGAGGGGTGGAGACCCAAGGACCACTCCCCTTAGCCTTACACCCCTCCCCATGGGCCCCCCTCTCTCCCCCACACCCTATCAGCACTTGACATGTGGCATGAGGGCCTACCATACTCCCCCTCATCCACACACTCCACCCCACCTCCATTAAACCTTCTAGAAGCAGACACATCACCCCATCCTCTCCTCCACATATCCCCCACCTCCTCACCAGGGCCAGCCACCCTTATAGAACACCCCACCTCACTACATTCACCACCACCTATTTCTACCCCTCCTCTCTTCCAACCACCTCACCCCCTTCCACACCCTTCCTCTCCACCTCACCCCCACCCCATACCACCTATAAATACCCCCCAAGTCGTGCACAAAGGAGGGTAACCAAAAAATCCAAGAAAAAAAAGAAAGGAAAGGAAAACAAAGAGAGAAAAAGAGAGAAAGAAGAAGAAAAAGGAAAAGAAAGGAAAGAAGAAGAAGGAGCCACCCCATGGTCAAGTAGGCCCCATCTCCCCCTCTTTTAAGCTTTAAGAAACTCCATTTCCATGTTGTAATGGCCCCACCTCCCTTGACTTATTAAGTGAAACCCTTTTCTATTTCTTTTTATGATTGCATGAAAGTGATGCTCTTTTTATTTTTCTATGTTGAAGTAGGGACCAGTGACTGACATCATATGTCACTGATCCCTAGACTTACCCTTATGTCCAATTTGAGCCTTAGAAAGTGTGGCTTGGTTCCAAGAATGGACCCCACTTCACTCCTCTAAAACAGTGTGTTCATACACTGTTTTACAAGGTCACTCAACATCTTCATTTTTTACTCCCTTTACAAATTGATTTTTGATGTGCTTAGCTCATTGTTTAGGTAACTATCTTAACCATATAATTATTTTTTTTCAAATCCATTCATCAATCCTAACTATTTTTACTAAATTTTATATTTCAATATATAGCATGTTGTCTAAAATATGTACTTCAGTAGTTATGCATGTTGTTTGAGCTATAACTCTCTGTAAAAAATGAATTGGAATCTAATCCATTAACTTCTATATAAAATTTAGGACCCATCTAATACTGGATTTCAAGATATGGGTTCCACAACCTAGAATTTACTGAAAAACTTGTGTTGAATGCATAGTGTTTTCCATTTTAAAAAATTCTGAGAGTGGGTCCCACCCATTCTCAGGAGGCTGTGGATTTTTATAAACCCTTCTGAGGATGTTACTCAACCCCTTGAAAAATTTCAGGGTCAGTGGACCCCAGAAAACCGCCTAAAAACCCCAAAACCAGTTACTTGTTTTTTGAGAAATGAACAGTATGCCTGATGTCTCACAGAGTGAGTGATCAAGCGTATCAAACTTTTAGGAGCACCCTGGCTTTCAGAGGTACCAAAACAAGAAAATTCCCAAATTTTCCTCAATCCCACAATGACCTATAAATAGCTTCTAAGACCTTAAACATGCTCCAAGAAGAGTCCCACCCCTTTGATAAATCAGCAATACCCAAAAAGGATCCAATTGAGGCAATATGCTTGATCTCTCATTCTGTGAGAGATCAGGCGTGTATGAATTTCAAGCATACCCTAGCTTTCAAATGTACTAAAACAAAAAAAATCCAAAAATTAGCCCCAACCTCATATTAGCCCCTGGATGGTCCCAGAACCCCTGAAAGGACTTTAACATAAAGTCTCAGTCACCTGATACATTAGTAAGGCAAAAAAAAGGTTTAATTCAGACAACACGCCTAATCTCTCATTCTGTGAGAGATCAGGCGTATATGGAGTTCAGACATACCTAACCAAAAAGCTTCAAATGGTGTCCCTCAGTGTCTGGACAACTCACAACAACCCCAAAACTTGTAAAACTGTGAAAATTTAATTTATGTATAAACTCCAACATCTGGAATTAACAACAAGGGTCAAGTGGGACCCAATGGAATCCATACACTTGAACTCTCACTCTGTGAGAGATCAAGCGTACCATAGATCAGGCGTATTCCCTAGAGATCAAGCGTACTGACACAAAACCTCTAAAAACACCTCATTCCATTCATTGCTTAATAAACATAAAACAAAAATGGTTAGGTCAGAGGAGCCACCCTAAAAAAGTGGGTGATTGGGGTGCCCAACACCTTCCCCAATCACAACCAAATAGCTTACCCAGATTTTGGAAAACCAGACCAGTAATGAGAGTCAACCCTAGGCTCGAGTGCCTAACCCGAGCCCTAAAAAGGCCTGATTCCTCATTTTCCTCGAAAAAGAGGCAGGCATCCAACCCCGCCTGTAAAAACCCGAGTTGGTGGCAACTCCAAACCCCTGAAGTGGGGTGGGCAGCCCTACCCGGTCTTTCCACGATGCCCACAGAATGGCGACTCCGCTAGGGAGTAAACTGTTTAACCTCTAAATATATCATTTGTGT
>JAOXJP010227445.1:0-11301 GCA_025762735.1 Platanus orientalis | reverse complement strand
GGATTGATCTGTATAGATTGATCCAGCATCCTCAGATTGATCCGGTGTTTCAGTCTAAGACACCCGAGCCTTACCTGATCTATCTGGTAAGTAATAGATTAATCTGCTAAATGCGAATTTATCTGACACCACCCGAATCGATCTGATTCCCTTGTTTTTCTGCCAATGAACCTTGAACCTACTCTCATTCACTTGGGAACCTATATAGGTGGCATGGGTTAGTTCATAAGGTCATGTAAATGACTTTTATTCTTTTAAACCTATGTTTATTATAATATATACATTTACAAACATTCCTTGAGCTTGATGAACCTTGGGTCTTCAAGTCTTCAAACCTTGGCAACTTAGGAGCTGAACCATCATTGACTTCAAGTGTTTGGTGCTTGTCTATCTCCTTGGGGCCCAAGGACACTTGATGATTACAGACATGACTAAGATATGCAATATACTCATATCATGCCTAATCTACCACTCCATGTATTTTATAAATTATAGAATTGACAATTTACATCAACAAACTTATGTACTTTATTTGTCTTTCATGAAACTTTCATTCTTACATAACTTATGAATCTTTTCTTACTTGTGGAACTTAGACGTTTCTATTTTCTTGTCTTAATATTTTTCTTCCTTTACATGAATTATAAATTTACTTTACTTTTTGAGGTTTATATGATTTTCTTCTCTCTTAAACAGTAGTTCTTTCTTATCATGATTTTCAATCTTTTGTCTTATGAACTTTTCCTTCTTTTTTAACATAGTTCAATTCTCTATAGTGGGGCCTCTAAGGCCACTTACACTTATTCATGCTTACTTGAATACTTTGTATCACTTTCTTACACTTGCTTACACTTTACACTATCTTACACTTACTTTACATTATCTTATACATGCTTACACTTTTCTTTCACTTATTTTACATTTTGACATATCATATTATCTCTAATCATAAGGGACATCATCATACCATTGTTTATTCCCCAATGGGATGGACATCATACCATTGCACTATTACCCCTATGAGAGGACCGTCATACCAATGTATTATTACCCCTAATGAGAGAGTCGTCATACCATTGTATTGTTATCCCGAATGAGAGGATCATCATACCAATGTATTATTACCCCTAATGGGAGGGTTGTTATACCATTATATTGTTACCCTAAATGGGAGGGTTGTCATACCATTGTATTGTTACCCCAAATGGGAGGGTTGTCATACCAATGTATTCTTACTCCTAATAAGAGGGTCATCATACCATTGTATTGTTATCCCAAATGGGAGGGTCATCATACCATTGTATTGTTACCCCAAATGAGAGGGTTGTCATATCAATGTATTATTACCCCTAATGGAAAGACCATCATACCATTGTATTGTTACCTTAAATGGGAGGGTCGTCATACCATTGTATTGTTACCCCAAATAGGAGGGTCATCATACCATTGTATTGTTACCTTAAATGGGAGGTTCATCATACCATTGTATTGTTACCCCAAATGGGAGGGTTGTCATACCTTTGTATTATTACCCCAAATGGGAGGGTTGTCTTGCTCTTTACCCTTTATATTTTTGTTACTTTTACTTCTCACTTAACAGTAGTCATCATTTAGCTCCTAACAGTGGGACCTTCATAATATAGACACTTGTCTTTTCCTTCTTTACTTATCTTATTCCATCATTCTTATCCTTTATTTGTTTCACACGTTATCCATTTTTAACCATCATAAATTGCATTACCATTACTTAGTATATTACACAATCATAATGTAAGAGGTATCCATTTTCTCATGATATAATTATGCTAGCAAGATCAAGAATACAGGCAATATAAATAAATCATTCTTTAACACTGTCAAGAGGGAAGTCATACAACCCTATATATATTTTCAAACATCTTAAAACATGTACACATGGATTCTATGATCATAACATGGGTATCCATGGAATATTTATAAACCAACATGCATTTGATGGAATTCACAAAAGAGAACAATAGGTTCATGCAAGGAATCCAAAGGCATCCAAAAAATATGTGAGTAATACGTAAAATCTATAAGAGGCATTTTATCAAACATGTAGAGTGCAAGAATTAATGAACTAACATAAGAAGTCAATAGAGCATCACAAATTGTCATAATATAATATATATTGTAAATAATTTATCATATGAGACATTAAGCTCATGTAAGGAATCCCAAGACATCCAAGCAACATGTAAATAGTAAGGAAAAACATTAAGAGACATTTCATCAAATATGTAGAGTGTAAGAATCAAAGGAATTCATAGAAAATCAAAAAGAGATATTCAATCTTCACCATTTTTAAGCATATCTTACTTGAATCATTTCATAGAGTTTCCTATGTAATTTATACATATCAATATGATAGTATCATTATATAGAAATCAACATGCATCATATTTAACCAATATATTTAAGAGATGTTCATCCCTAACTTAAATAATCATATTAGTCATGGCAATCAAGCAAACCATCCATTAATATCCTTCATGGAAGCTAAAGAGCTATGAAACCCTAGTTTACAAACATTCTCAAATGCATGAGATTCATCATTTCAAAGAAATACATATAGATAGCATACAAATCTACTTTTTCTCATAGTATAAGATAGGGATTTATAAGATCCTAGAAGAAAAATGATAAGATCTCATCACCGATCACCACAATAAGTGGGGTTTCTAAGATCCTAGCATAGGGGTTCACAAACATGATAGAAAAAAATCATAGAGTCAAGAATTTTTCATTACAAGACTTCTAAGAACCTAAAATCAAACAAAATAAAGTAAATTTTGTATAATTACTTACCCAAATTTTTTTTCCTACTTTCCAAGAAGATCTTGAAGAAGAAACTCATTGTCATTTCCTCTATTATCTATAAAATGATGTAAAATGATGTAAAACTAGTGTAAATTAGATTAAACATGAATATCTAAGAAGAAAATGATTTAACCTTGAATATTTCTAAAGTTGGGAATAAAGCTTACCTAATTGGGGAAGAACCTCATTCTCTTAGCTTAAGAGCTTCCCTAATCACTCTAAGCCTTTCCCTTTTTTGTTTAATAAGAAAAAATGACCTAAATGATATTTAAATAGGGTTTGAGTTTCCCTAAATGAGTTCTCACATGTGTGGAGGTCAAACAGTAGCAAGTCACATCATAAAAGTGGTAAAATTTATAATTTTCAGGCTTTTTAGCATTTTTGGGCATATCGTGATCGATCATGCAGTTTGTGATTGGCCATGGCTCATACCCGCTCATGGATTTTGTGACCTAACATTGTTTGTAATCAATCATGGGGTTTGTGATCGATCATGGGCACCACTCAAAAGGTGTGCCTTTTGGGCATGATCAATCATGTCTTGGGTCATGAATGTTGAACTTCCCATTTTGACACCTTATCGTAAAAAGAACATATATTTCTCTAGAAAACTCATTTTTGTAAACCATTTATTGGGTTGGAAATTAAACTCAAATACCTTTCCAACAAGGTATGGTTCAATATCTAATTCACTCTAGGTGGGCTCGAAAAGTTACCCCTGTGGGCATTGTGGAAAGACTAGGTGGTCTGCCCGCCCACTTCTGGGAACCATTCCCAATCGGCTAGGGTCGGCCTCTAGGCTTGGGTTTGGAGTCATCGCCAACTCGGGTTTTTATAGATGGGGTTGGATGTCTACCTTCTTTCTAGGGGGAATGAGGATTGCGGGCTTTTAGGGCCCGGGCTAGGCACTTAAGCCAAGGGTTGACTCTCAGATTGGTCTGGTTTCTAGGGATTTAGATAAGTTGTTTGATTGTTATTGAGGAAGGTGTTAGGCACCCCAATTACCCACCGTTTTAGGGTGCCACCTCTAACCTAGCAATTTCCAAGTGCCAGTAAGCAAAAATGAATAGACAATGTTCTTTGGATTTTTATTGGTCTAGACCACCCCCATGGTGTGATCATCGCAATTGAACCTGAGACATAGTCTTCAGCTGCCTACATACCCGAGCTTGTATGATTTTGTGTTCCTAGGGTTTTGTCAGGATCAAACTGCATATAGTTCTGGGGGTTTGTTGTGTGTGCAATTCTCGGTAGTCAAGTATGTTTGACTATAAGAGTGATTCATGATAGATTTATTTTAGGGAGTTAGTATACTTACAAAGTACTTCTCACTACTGAAATACATTAGTGAAAGGGAGTCAATACTATGTTATACCAATGTGAATGTTTTAGAGACCTAACTGGGCTATGGCCAAGTCCTAGGGTCTTTCGATAGTGAACCAATATGACATGATCCTAGGGTAAGGTGGAGACTATAAAAAGTTAGGAAGGTTTGAAAGGTAGTGATTGGGTTAGGTTACGCAGCCGGATCTCGCTAACATAGCAACCATGACACCAACATTGTCTCCCAGATAAAACTTAGATGTTGGACACTTAGATGCTTGATGCTAGACTTAGTCTATATTCAAAGGCTAGAAAAGGATTCTGAAAGTTGGAATAGGGGTTTCCTATGGTTCTAGAAGTGTGGGGTTTCATCCCCACCTTTTGATTTATCAAAAAATGGTAAGATTATAATTTCTCAATCAGTACGCCTAATCTTTGAGTATGCCTGATCTTCACAATGAAATGATTCCAGGTATACTGTCCCCAATAAACCCCACTTGGTCATTTCAGAAAAGCTAGGAGTCAGTAAGACTTTCCTTAAGGTTTTTCAAGGGTTTATGGGTCTTTTTATACCACGGGGTACATAGGTATAGAAAGATAGGGATTTCAGGTTAGTACACCTGATCTCAAGTTGTACGCATGATCTCAAGGTGTCCACCTGAAATAGGTTGTACGCTTGAATTTTAACTTGATTAAAATTCAGGCGTACTGTCCGCACTCAAAAGGGCATATTTCTCTCCATAAAACTCGGAATTAAGTGTGGTTGGTCTCTTTGGAAAGATGAGACAAAACTCTTTCCAATAAGGTATAATTAGCTAGGGTGTGATATTCCCAAAATAGGCTGTATGCCTGATCTTTAACTCAATTAAAGTTTAGGCGTATAGGTTTTTCAAGTGTACCAATTCTGGGTAGCAGTCTAGCAACCTGAATTTTTGGACTTTTGGGGCACTTCTTGAGGTCCAATGGGAATAGAATTTTGTGAGAAACTAGTTTACGACCTCTGGTATGCCTCTAAAAAATTTCACACCCATTGGCCAAAGATAAACCCCTCATTGGAATTTCCAAAGGGGATGGGTTTTGTGCAGTTTTCCATAGACCTCTATGAATCCAGAGGTTGTGGAGACCATTCCGGGAGTTATACACATGGGGTTGGGCCCAAATTTTGCAAAGAAATAACAGAGGATGTCATGAAGCTACTATACAAATTTGAGAGCAAAAAAATCAATCTACACAAAGTGTTTTAGCAAACATTACAGATAACTAAAATGATATAGGCTAAAAGCAGTAGAGAAATCTATTCAATAAAAATTACAGGAAAAATATGAAAATATAAATAACTTACTTATAAAAATTAATTTCAATTTCTAAGTTAGTTAACTAAGTTATAAATAAATAATATTATAAAAATCATAAATGAAGAAAGAGTAAAAATTTAGGAATCACCCACTACTCAATCTATGTTGTGTAAAACACACCAGCATAGCGAAAAAGTGGGGTCCACTTCGGGGGTCAAATGGATTCTTTGGGGTTCAAATTTGGTGGCTGATAATTTACTATGTCAATGACTCTCAGTTCAAATTTAAGCTCCAAATTGCAAATATGGGGGGATTTATGCTCCCTGTACCATGGGTGGGTCAAAATAAAATAGCAAGGGAGAGACAAGTTTGTCTCTCCCATGTCCCACCATGGGACTGCTTTAAGGAGTTCATGGGTGTGTTGATTACAATAAGAGGGGTCTAAGGAGACAATAAAATGAAGAAAGGGGGAGGATACCAACCTATTTTAGAAGCTTTTCTTCATTTCCTTCTCTTTCTTTCTTTCTCTCTTTTCCTTTTCTCTCCTCTTTTCTCTCTTTCTCTCTTGAGTTTTTCTTTTGGTCAAAATTATTCCTCTCCCCCCTGGATGAAATGGAGGGGCATTTATAGGTGGGGTAAAGGGGGGTGAGGTGGACAGGGTAAGGAAGGGATGATGCTGGGTAGTGACATAGGGTGAGGTAGAGAAGAGGAATGAGTGGAGGGGAAAGGGTGTGAGGTGGTGGGGTGCTCTAGAAGGGAGTGAGGTGGAGGGGACAGGTGTGTGGCTCTTATGAGGAGTTGGGGGGAGTGAGAGGGGAGAGGTGAGGTGGTAGATAAGGTGGTGGAGCCCATGTCAAGTGGGTGGTGGAGGAAAAAGGGTGGAAGGGGGTGTATGGGTTAAGGTAGTGGTCCTAGATTCCAAGGGTTAGGGTAGTGGTCTTAGGGTCTCTACCCCTCATTTGGAATATTTCAAATGACAGGCGTAGGGTTTAAAAATGGTTTTAGGGGCATTTTGGGTAAAAAGGAAATTTATTGAAAAGAGTAATGATTGCTTTTTTTTTTATTTTTTCTTTTACTGTCTAGGTCTACTTTTGGGGTTTTATAACTTCAAATGTCTCAAGGTTTATGAGTTTTTCGTATCTCTAGGATATTCTAGTCGCAATGCAGTTGTGGGAATTGGATTTGGAGTAGGGTAAAGGGGTCAAAACTAACTCTGAACAACTCTAAGATGACTTGTACCTATGCAAGAAAGGTAAAATGGTAAAATTGATTTAAAAAATCTTGATATAAAGAATAGTCTTCGGAGTTGGTGAGACACAAGATTTGACTGTTTGTGAATCCGATACCCAAGTAAAAAGATATGTTTGAAACCTTAAACTGCCTCAGACTAGACTTCCTGTGGACTTTAGATAGATTTTTCCTGAAATTGAAGTGGACACATTTGAGATCATGGTTATCCTGACTTTGGAGCTATGATTCTACAAGGCTTGCCAAGCAAACAATCTGATTCCTAGTGAATTTCTAAGAGATTCTAGGAGGGTGATATAACTATAAAATCCCTAGACTTGTGAAGAAGTAGGTCATTGAGCTATGCTGAGTCTGTGGATGGACTTGTCTATCAAGGTGTTTATCGAAGATCTCAAACAATTTGAGAAAATGGGCCTAACCTTGAGGAATTTGGATTCTTAGAGAGTTCTTGGAGGTTCACCAACTGTTCATGGCTGATAGAAATGATTTGGCTATAATTTAGGGGAGAATGGGACGATAGGGGGTATTGGGCCCTTTGTGGTTTTTCTTGGGGAGATTTTGGGCTTACCAGATGGGGCCATTGACCGGCTGAGTTTTTTATTTATGTCGGGCCTTCAGGGATTTACCAAAGGTCCAATTCTAAGGATAAATAGTGTATTTGAGAATGTGGGGGCAAAATGGTAATTTTCTTAACCTTTTGTGCTACAATATGGGAAGGTTTATGAAGACTAGAGAATCCCAAAAAATAGGCTTCTTAGCCCATAGTTTGAGATCTTTAGAGGTGTAGGAGTAAAATGGTAATTTACTAGCCCTTTGGGGTTTTAATATGGGAGGCCTTGTGAAGTCTGCTAAATTTCAAATGTCTTCACTGTAGAGGATATTTTGGAGACTTATGGAGAAAATGAGTTTAAATAGGCTTTGATTTGAGCTTTTGGGGGTATAGGGGTAAAGTGGTAATTTACCAGCCTTTTGATGCTTCAATGTGAGAAGGCTTATGAAGGTTGATAAATTCAAAATGTATTTTTTTGTAGAAAGGATTTTGGAAAGCTAGGTTTAATAGGGCTCAATTGGGACTTCTAAGGGTGCAAGGGTAAATGGTAATTTACCAGTCTTTGGTTGCTTCAATGTGAGAAGGCTTACGAAGGTTGGTAACTTCAAGATGGCTTTACTGTAAAGGATTCTAGAGCAAATGAGTCTAATAGGGCTCAATTGGGATTTTTGAGGGTGTAAAGGTAAAATAGTAATTTAGCAGCTTTTTAATGCTTCAATGTGAGAAGGCTTATGAAAGTTGGCAAATTTAAGAGGGCTTTACTATGGGAGGATTTATGAAGGCTGAGTACTAAAGTTGGATTTTTTAGAGGTATAAGGGTAAAATGGTAATTTGATAGCCTTTTGGTGCTTCAGTGTGTGAAGGCTTATGAAGGTTGGCAAATTTAAAGTGAAATAGAGTTGATAGTTTGAAGCTAAGGACCCTCGTAGTCCTAGGGTGTTTTCTGGAGAGATTAGGGTTTAGTTTGATTGAACCTTGGGTGGAGTTTGGACATTGACATTTCATTTGCGACCAGAGTATCATTTGAGCATGCCTAACTATTTAGGGTTCAATGGGGTCTAGGATTTGACTTTGTCTCTTGTTGTAATGAACCCATTTGACTCCATTAATTAGCCTGAGTCAAAATTTGGGTGCTGACAAATGCCCGCCACACATAGCAAAGAAAAGAAGTGCCCAAATTTTGACTAGGTTGATATAGTACTTTCACTTTTCTATAACTCATGGGTACTGGGTAAGCTGTTTTGTAAACCTATAACTATTTTGGTTGATAAAACGAGAGGGGTTAAACGGGTTTCAACCTTTTAGGGCTGATGGTTTTTGTAAACATTGTATTTTTGAAATGTCTTCTTGGATAGAGAATCCATTCAATCAGCTTTTTGTAGTTCTTTTGAAATGAATCATAGTTTTGTCAACACTCTCAGATTGGGTATTAGCTGATTGAAAAATTCTCCATCTTTTTTAAAATGAAGCTTATCCATGAGTTATACTTAAGCTACTGGTTCTTTCTCTGCCCCTTGTGGTGTTAGTATTAGCATATGCACTGCATCGAGAGACATGTAAGTCATCAACATAGAGTGCAAATGCTTGAAAACCTTACAAAAAACATTGCAAAAATCCGATCATACAAAAGCTATAAATACATGCAAATAACACGAGGTCTACAAATTGTATAATAATCATCAAAACATTTAACATAAAAATAATCGAGCATTTAGTTGGTTAGAATTGGTTGAGTATGTTTTATATCTAGTCATAATTGTAATTAATGTAGATGACTTGATATGATATGCTAAAAATGTAGATGAAAACAGAGACTTGTTAGTGATGTTAGTTGTTGGCTAAATGTCCCTTTGCTTCCCTTTATATGAACCCGTACTTGATTTTACGTGTTAATTATGAATCAATTGTTTCATTTGCCCCCTATTCTGGACAAAGATTTTTGGTATAAATTGTAACTTTTGTCCCTAGCTTGGACAATAGTTAAAGGATTTTCATAATTCATGGAGTTTGTTGTATCATTTGGCCCCATTCTAGACAAAGGTTACAAACATAACATTTCACATAAATTATGAAGTGAATTGTATCTTTTGTCCCCATTCTAGACAAAAGTTACAAATTGAGGGACTCACAGAGAGATTTTGGGGAGCTTTCTCTAGAAAAGCTATGGGACCTTAGAAGGTCAATGCTATATACTTCTTATTTGAACATCGAGATTCTAATTTGGTATATAGACTGATGGATTGATTTGCAATGCCGTCCTCATCCGAGGTGAACAACATTACAACTTTTATACCCTCTACCCCTGTTCTAGGCAAAGTTTATAGATTTAAGGACTCAATGAGAGATTTTTGGTAACTTTCTCTGAGAAGCCATGGGACATTTGAGGGTCGATGCTATATACTATTTATGAATACCTTTAAGGGTTTACATCATAAATTAATGGAATATATAGGCTATGGATTGATTTGTAATGGTGTCGTAGTCTAAAGCAAACAACATTACAATCTTGTATCCTTTGCCCTGTTTTGAACAAAGTTTACAAACAGGAGGACTGAAGGAGATATTTTTGGTAACTTTTTCTAAGAAGTCATGGGACCTTTGAGGATCAATGATATATACTATTTATGAACAGCTTTAAGGGTTTGCATCATAAATAAATTGAATATATAGACTATGGATTGAATCTATAATGGTGTCCTCATCCATGAACCACACTACAATTTTTCAGACCAATTAGAGGAAATTTTACAACAACTCTTTCCTCAAAGCCAATGTGGGATCCCGCAGGATCGATTGTTGTGCCTTACCCCATAATAACATCCCAGTCGCTGTCACAGGAGGCCTATCACACAACGTTTGGAATGAATGTGACTCGCGCTTATGTCTCAATATATGCCTTGTCACGAGGGTGGCCTGTGCTCAACTGGTTGGGCTGTTGAAGCAGCGGTCAGTTTGATCGGCAACACAATCAAGAGATGTTGTTTCGCTATCTTCAGAAGCTGTGGGGGTCGAAGTTGACCATGTTAGACAGTAGTTATCTGAACCTTATGTGATGTTGAAATCGTGGTTCAGAGTATTGCTAGTCTTGGGGATTGAATTTATAGTGTTACTTATGTTGCGTTAGGAAATCCTACAGGGTGACCTTAGCGAGTTATGTGGCAGCTAACAAATAGCGGGGGTCATTTGTTGGTTCGCCCTACAATAGGATAAACTGGGGTGCCCCTTACTGTATCAATGTGGCCTTTATCAGGACTCTGTAGGAGATGTTGTTTCTCTCTCTCCTAAAAGCTGTAGATGGTCGAGATTGACCAGGTGCTGTGAGGGCGATTTTTCTAGTCTTAAGAGAACATAAGAATTTTATGTTCACGGACCTAAAAAGTACACAGACTTATGGAGCGAATTGCATTACTTACTTGTCCTCAACAAGTATCTTGGTTCTACCATTCCTTGTAATGTCTTGACATGACAAGTTGTAAGTAAAGGGCTAAACAGGGTTTGTTGGGAGTTTTTAAGGCTTTCTCCGAAAGCTGTGGTGATTTCGAAAAATCAATGTTGTATTTCTTGCGTGAATTCCATCTGAGGGTTTACATCTTGCAAGAAATAGATAGACTATGGGGTAAAATGGCATTGCTCACACCTGAAGAGAAAATGTCGGCATGCCTTCTGTAAGTTCACAACCGATGTGAAGTTACCAAACCTTATGTGGCGTAGTCAGGGCTAGTGGTGTTAGGAGAGATTTTTAAGCCAGCTCCCAGGCTGTGGAGATCCTGAAAGATCGGTACTAATATGTTATGATTACTTTTGAGGCATCATTTCATGAACAACAAATAGACTTGATAGAATGATGTTCTGACATCTGACTACGCCCAAACAGCTAGAATGCCAAAAAATTTACCTTTTTTAACTTCATTACAAACATGATGCTAATGAACCTTATGCGGTAGTCAGGGCTTATTGGGAGAAAATTTTAGCTTGCTCCAAAATCTATTGCGATCCCGAGAGATCGGTGCAAAATATTATCTTGTCATAAATAATAAATAGGCT
>JAOXJP010227444.1:0-11301 GCA_025762735.1 Platanus orientalis | reverse complement strand
ATCAAAGAGAGAAAAGGGCGAAGGGAGAGGAAGAACCCAGAGCTAGAGGAGAGGCCGGCTTAGACCATCTTCAGAAAGATGAAATCCGTGATATGCCTGATGTCGATGATAGTTAAGCTGCTTCTTCTTCATATTTTTTTTTTATATTTTTATTGTTTTAGTGAAACCAGCAGGGGTTTTTTTTCCAACAAAGAGATGATCGGCGACGTCAATGACGGGTAAGCTACTGCTTCCTCTTCTTCTTTGTTTTTTTTTAATTTTTTAATTTTTTTTGTCTTGAGTTTTCCTCCAGCAAGGGGGTTTCTTCGAACGGAGAGTTGATCAACGATGGGGATGGTGACTTCAATTAGTGTTTTTTTTTCTTAAAAAAAAAAAATTCCTTTTTTCTTCAAAAGGGTTTTCTCCAACACAGGTTTTTTGGACAGAGAGCTGATCGATGACTGATACAATGTTAGGTTCACAGCTAGTGAACATCTATGTTAGCTTTGCCTGCTTCCAAGAAGCTTTGCTCGTCTACAATCAACTTCCACAAAAGAATAATTTTTCTTGGAATGCTATGCTTAGGGGGCTGATTAATGAAGGTCAATTCGCAGAAGCGCTGGGATTCTTTCACTTGATGCTGAGAGAAGGCTTAGAACCTGATAATTTTATATACTCACTTGTTCTAAAGGCTTGTTCTGGATTGTCCACTTTTGAAGAAGGCAAAAGGGTCCAAGAGATCATCCAATTCAATGAGATTCAACACAAAATAAATCCCAACATTTTTGTGGAATGTGCCATGATCGACAAGTATGCGAAGTGCGAGTGCTTAAAAGAAGCATGGCGGATATTTGACAGAATGCCTGAGAAAGATTTAGTCTCATAGAGTGCAATGATTTGTGGGACCGTGTAAAGTGGGGAATGGGTTGAAGCTTTGTGATTATTTAGAAGGATGAGATTAAAAGGATTGAGGGCTGATTCGGTGGTTGTAGCAACTATTTTTCCTGCTTGTGGTAGATTGGGTGCTCTGAAGTTGGGAATGGTTTTGCAGGGATGTACTTTAAGGAGTGGATTTGAGAGCGATTTGAATGTTTTGAATGCTGTGATAGATATGCACTATAAATGTGGGGACACACAAGAAGCCCACCGAGTATTTGGCAACATGGTGTACAAGATGTGGTATCTTGGAGTACCTTGATTGCTGGCCACTCACAGAATTTTGAATACGCTGATAGTCTGGAGTTGTATCTTGAGATGAAAGGCTATGGGTATTAGAACCAATGCAGTCACTGTGGCCAGCGTCCTTCCTGGGTTTGCAAATTTGAAATTATTGAAATAGGGCGAGGAGATGCGCAACTATGTCCTACGACATGGGTTTGAATCGGATATATTTATTGGCAGTGCGTTGATTGATATGTATGCCAACTGTGGGTCAATGAAAGAGGTAGGCTTCATCTTTGCGGTGGGTGTCACAGCACATTATACGAGGTTTTTCTTCTTTTTTTTTCTTTTTTTATGATAAATCTTGAGGTTTTTCTAAAGAACACTTTATTGTATGAGTTTTTGAGATGTTAGTATAAGTTGTTGTCAATTGTTCTTACCTTTTGTTCTCAAAGAATTGAATACAATTTATTTGAGTTTTCATTAATTGATATCTTTGGTAATTCATGCCCTTAAATTAATAGTATTCCGCTTCATTTTTGTGTTAAAACGGCAGTTCTCCCTCTCACTCTAGTGAATTTAATTATCCTTTATAATGGTACCTTTCCAATTTTCAGTATTGATCTTGATATGCAAGATTTTGATGTCATCTTGAAAATAGACTGACCTTCAATTTATTATGCCATCATTCATTGCTATTCAAAGAAGATAATTTTTAGAATACCAAGCCATCCTTTTAAGGAGTGAAAGACTTGTTTTCTTGTGAAATTTCCGATATATAGGCAAACAAGTTACTACGGAAAGATTGGCGATGCTACCCAACATATGTGGTTGATAGTCAAAAAGAGGAGGTTAGGATTGAAGATATCTACATTGTTAGAGAATTCAATGATATATTTTCCGAAGATCTTCTAGGTTTGCCACAAGACTGAGAAATAGAATTTGTCATCGATTTGGTTTCCGGTACGGCACTAATTTCCATTGCACCATATCGTATGACACCAATCGAACTAAAGGAGTTGAAGTTGCAGTTGTAGGAGTTAGATAAATGTTTTATACATCCTAAGGTGTCTCCTTGGTGTGTACTAGTATTGTTTTTAAAAAAGAATGATTGATCTATAAGATTATGCATTGACTACTAACAATTAAACAAAGTAATCGTGAAAAAAATATCCATTGCCACAAATAAATGACTTGTTTGATCAGTTACATAGAGTAACCATGTTCTCGAAGATTGATTTGAGGTCGGACTACCATCACCTCAAGATCCAGAGTAAGGAAATACCCAAGACGGTGTTCCGTATGCATTATAAACATTACAAGTTTTTGGTAATGTCCTTTGGGTTGACTAATGCGCCTGCAACATTTATGGATCTAATGTTGACGTAAAATTCAGTCATTTTAGAAACTTTGAGAGCCTCGGTGGTAAGAGAGGCATTGAAGTTGCTAAGTAGAGTGATGCGATTGGTAGTAACAGAGAAAAAGGTTTTTGACCTATGGAGGCTAGAATACGAAGTCAGGTAAAAGTGAAGTTGAATTAATTTTGGGTAGCCTAAGACAGCGAAGGAGTAGGTGAATTGAGAGTGGGAGATCCGAGCCATCATGTCAGGTATTGAGGGAACAAAGGAGTCTTAGGTAGAGGCTGGGGAAGTGGTTGTCAACGCCTTGAGTTGCCCGACCCAGAAGATTAGGTACAAATGAATTCCGTACTAACGTGTGCAAACGGCATTATGGTGCAGACACATCAGCGCTGAAAAGTGATAAGCGCACCCCCAAAAAGTGTAAACCACTTTGCGGTGCTGATGCGTCAGCCCCCTGGTGCAGTTTGCACATATTTTTACCGAATTCATTTGAACCTAATCCCAGCCAGTTGCCCCAAGGGACCGGACTTTGGCCCGATGCGACCTTTCTAAGTACGGCCTTCGGGTGTTGGAGTGCTTGAAAAGGAGCTACAGTTGAGCAAAATGTTTTTAGATGGATTGTAAGCGTCAGTGACTTTGAAGATTATTATGAAATGGAAGGAGATGTAAACATAGGCAAGCATGGAAAAGAAGAAAAAGGAATAATGTCGGTTACTATTCTTGTTATTCATGGAAAAGCAAAGAAATGAAAATTTAATCAGAGAGTTAAAAGAAGGGAAATAAAATCATATGATTCTAGAAACTATGAATGAAGATGATGCTGATGAGGTGAATATATTTTAAGTTATGTAAAATAACAATGGCGTCTCCGAAGGATTTGATAAAAAATTTATGTGAACGACTACTCCCAAAATTTGAAAGGGACTTTTTATACACTTATTTTAAGAAGACGGATCTTATGTTTTATCCAAAGAAAGAAAAGAAGATTTTCCCTCACGATTATGCGATAAGTTTGAATCTTCTCCAGCCATATATCACGTTTGTACCAAACAATGCATGGCAGCATGTCTAAAAAAGTTGTCGTCCTAAGTAAATACGAAGGGTGCTATAGTGAATACACTGCAAATAAATACCTGTGTACTTACCAAAGTATCATCATCCAGACATCCACGTACGAGTTACTTGCATTACAGTTCTCCATTCATACTAGAGATGATACCACGCAACACACTTCTTTTAATTCAACTTCAATACATGGGTGTGACTGGGAACTAACAAAGAGTGAAGGACTCGCGAAGCATGCGCTTCAAAGGTAAGAGTCTCGGGCTCAAAAGAACATATAAAGGTTGTGTCTCTTTAGAGGGTAATTGCCTAGTAGGAAAAGATCGGTAAACTATCATGGAAATCTATGGCAAAGTAAAGTATGGAAAAGTCATACTTTTTTTGTGCCAATGAATATTGTCTGATGGCAAGCAAAAAGTAGTAAATTGTGGAAAATTTACCTTTCACTTTACTTTCTCATACTTTACTTCCATTTGGTAGGAAAAGGCAGTCTAACCATATTGGAAAATAAAGATTCAAATTGGGTCAGGCCGGCGTAAAACCCCAACTTGTCCGGCCTGTAATTTGGCCTAAATGGACTAACTAAGTTCGGGTTGGGGCTGAGTTTAGGTTCAAATAATAAGGTCCGGATTTTTTTTTCAGGCTGAGTTCTAACATAAAAAAGTAAAAAAAAAAAAAACACTAATTTGGCTTGGTCTGAATATGATATAACTATGTAACTTTTAGTCCTAACCATTGGATTGACTCCCATATAATGGTTTAATATAAAAATCCTACGTTTTCCTTACTAGAAGAAGTAAATGACCTCGTAGGGATGCAAATTACAATTATGGTTATGATTTTTACATGTGTTTAGTTAAAAGAACTAGAACTAAATGAAAGAAGAAAACCTTATATATAATGTTAAAGGTGATCCACAAATTTATGAGGAAATTATGAGATCTCAAGATGCAACTTTTTGGAAGGAGGTTATAAATCATGAAATAGACTCCATAATGGGTGACACAACTTGAAAATTAGTTGATTTACCATCAACTTCAAAACTAATAGGTTGTAAGTAGATCATCAAAAGGAAATTAAGAATAGATGGAACCATAGAAAAATTTAAGACAATGTTAGTTGCTAAAGGGTATAGATAAAAGTAAGGAATAGATTTCTTTGATACCTATCTACCTATAGCTAGGATATCTACTAAAAGAACATTGGTTGGTTTGGCATCTATTTGAAAGTTAAAAATTCATTATATGGATGTTAAAATTGAATTAGAAGAAGAGGTATATATGGATCAATCCGAGACATTTATTGCTCTAGGGAAAGAACATAAAGTTTGCAAATTAGTCAAATTCTTTTCTGGTTTAAAACAAGCACTTAAGAAATGACATGAGAAATTTGATAAAGTAATTTTATCATTTGGTTTCAAGATCAATGAATCTGATAAATGTGTATATTCAAAAAAATTTCAAAATAAAGGTGCACTCATATGTCTATATGATGATGATTTACTCATTTTTTTAGAACTGACATTGATAGTATTATTAAGACTAAAGAATTTTTATCTACTCATTTCAATATGAGCGATATGGGAATTGCTAATTCATATTAGGGATAAAAAATTAGAAAATTGATAATGAGTAAACATTAACTTAGTCTCATTACATTGAGAAGATCTTACATAAGTTCAATTCTTTTGATTGTATACCAGTATCAACACCATATGATCCATTTTAGAAACCGACCTATAATAAAGGAATGATTGTGTCATAAGAGGAATATGCAAGGATTATCGGTAACTGAATGTATGTCATGCATTGTACTAGACCGGATATTGCATCTTTTGTGAGTAAACTAAGTATGTATATAAATAAACTTAATTTAATGCATTAGAATGTTATTTATAGAGTTCTTAAATATCTTAGAAAAAATATGCATTATGGATTGAACTATGTTGGGTATCCTCCTGTTTTTTAAGGACACAATGACGCTAGTTGAAATTATGAATCAGATGATTCGATGTTCATAAGCGGCTAGATATACATGCTTAGAGGGGCTGCGATTTCTTAGGGGTCTAAGAAATAGGATTACATAAATCAGTCTATAATAGAGTATGAGTTTATTGTGCTTGTAGTTGGAGACGAAGTAGAGGTGGTTGAGGAATTTATTTATGAAAATTTTATTTTGGCTTAAATCAATGCAACCTATATCTTTGCATTGTGATACTACATTTACATTATCACAAGGATACAACAAAGTGTACAATGAAAATTTCAAGAAAACTGGAATGAAACATAGTTCTATAGTTGGATTATTAAATTCAAGAGTGATCATGATTGATTATATGTAGTCAAGTGATAGCTTGGTAGATCTCTTGACTAAAGCCCTTACAAGGGAACTGATATATAAAACTTATAAGGGGATGAGTTTAAAACCCACAAATTAATCACTTATGATAAATACTCAATTCAACATTTGTATTTCAAATAATAAGTTTTATGAGCCCAAGTATATCATCAACATGTGATTAGCAAGCATTGAATATATGTTATCATCCCCTATATTAGAAGTAGTGCTTGGACCTGCAATGACAAAGGGGTGGATGAGCTATTCTTTTAATAGACCTATAACAGATTCTGTTGAGGCAATGAAGTTGTAGGGACGCTTCTAATAGGTTCATCTATATGAATGTGGAAGTGGAGTTGTTTCTTATAAGGACTGAGTTTTCCTCTAAAACATTTAT
Source organism: Platanus orientalis (assembly GCA_025762735.1). Lineage (NCBI taxonomy): Eukaryota > Viridiplantae > Streptophyta > Magnoliopsida > Proteales > Platanaceae > Platanus > Platanus orientalis. Next base: position 5,004 of record JAOXJP010227444.1, on the reverse strand, counting down.
GAAACTAGGATATAGACACATGGTCTTGTATAATGTTGGCTATTTTGAACTTCCAAAGTCGAAGAAATTTATGTATGATAATATTTTTGGTCTTATGACATGAAGTTACTAATTCAAGGATATGGCTACTAAGCATTTCAATAAGACTTTGAGATATTACCACTAGATGAAGATTCAAATCCACAAGTCATCTTTACTAAGCATAAATTTCAAGATACTACGAGCAAAATATTTCAATTTTTATTTTAAAAATTTAAAATTATGAGGGATTGTTAGAGATTTTAAAGTTTAAAACCAACCGACCATTACATTTCAAAACCAACGGTTGGTTAGTTATGAGTGCATGAGTAGTTGTTAACGTTACGAAGAGTGGAAAGAGTTTGGTTTTTCAAACTCTATTTTTTGAACAAATATGCCCTTAGTTAGTTTTAAATAGTTGTGTCTTTTAAATTGTGAGGCCCAATAGACATATTTGATGTCTCTTAGGCCTAACAACAACAAATGAAAATGTCCAAGAGGCATTTAGGCATCTTGTTGGCCTTAATTGAACCCCTACAGCAAACCTTTTTCTTAGCCACAAGACACAATTTCACTCATTCACTTTCTCTTGTTTTTATACTCTTTAGAAAATTTTTGGTCTTGTGTCTTTAAAGGCTACGAGTGTTCTAGGTTGATTTTTTGTACAACAGACTTCAAATCAACATACAACGAATTGTTGGGCTTTATTATACCCTAGAATGACTCGCTTGTAACTAATTTGTTGACTCCATTTAATCTAACGAACATTGTCTTAAAGAAAATGACATTTGTAATGTGTTTGAAGCATTCTTTTAATATTATTTTATATTGATCAAGGTACATCGCTCCATCACTATCATTTCAAATAATCATAACACAAGATAAATAGTCATAAGTATGCACGATGAGGCATAAGTAGCTCTTCAGCTAAGCAGAACTGTTTAACAGTCCAACTGAGCAACCATCTAAGATATTTATGTTAGAACAAAAATATAAAACGTAAGGCAGATGTTAGGCACTTTAGCACAGCATAGGCAATACAAAAAATCTTTCCAAATGTAGGAATGGTTAATCAATGTTTGAAATTGATTCAACGTACTGAAACATCATTAAAATTAAATGAGATTAAGAAACAACAAATGTTCTAGTTTTTATAGATGTTGATTGAAGTTTCTCATATTAAGAAGACAGTTAGTACATTTAGATCAACAACCAAATTTCTTGTTTTTAAGCTGATTTGATCAAGACCTAGCAACCATATGTCATCATTTCTTTTTTCTTTTTTCTTTTTTCTTTTTTCTTTTTTCTTTTTTGAACCCATCCACAGTTTGCACCCTCTTTACCTAGTGAGAGGGTGATAAGTATTAATGTTTTTGTATTCCCTTCCCTTTGGTAATAAGAAAAAGAATGAACGAAAAAACAAAAAATCCTATCGTTGATTGATACAAATGTTGCAACTAAACCCACAACCCAGAGAACAAAAAACGAAGTAAACTAAAAACACAAAGTACACAGAACACAATGATATACATATAACCTACATCTACGGGTGAAGATTGCAAGAAATTTCACTATGAACAAAAGAGATTACAAAGAAAATAAACTCTCAAACCCTAAGCTCCAAATACACCCTTTCACCCCTTTCTCTTTCTGTTAAAGTCGAGATGCATCTCAGAAAACCCTAACACATATTTTATATGCAGTTACACAAAAGATAACTAAATCAAGTCATGGATCAGGTTACGACATGTGGCTTGATCACCAATACTTCTCTTGAGACATCAGTAACATCTAGAACACAAGGTAGAATTCAATCCACACTAAACAACAACTGTACACGGGTGAACTTCAGTCAATTCCTCAGGGCATCTAGAATGGATTTGAATAATCTCTAGTTAGTCTAACTGGAGTGATATCACACCAATACCAATCAATGCATGACACAAGTCCTAACAAAGGGTATTTAGGTCAATAAAGAAGGGTATCATGTTAAATTCAAAAATGATAATACTTGCGTTTTTATTAATGCACCCTTTGTCAAATGTTGTGTCACGTATTGGGCAAAGACTGGCATGGTATCTGTCCAGTCGGACTGAAGATGATTCAAACCCAGATAGCGTGAGTTATAAGATACCCTATGCAATGTCGTGTGTGGGGAAAACCACAAACAACCGGCAGCATATGAACCCTATTCCAATGGGGATTCTAGTCGTAACTTCTTGGGTCTTATGTGGCTGCTTTGGGGAGAGGCAACCCAAAACGCTCTTTCTCTTAAGTTGATGAAAGTGAACACCAAGACCAATAAGATCGTATGAAGATTGTTAATGAACTTGAGCTGGTACCTTCAAAAATTTGTAAGGCTTGAGCCCGTAGTTGGGTGATGGAAAAGTCACATGCCCACATGAGTGTTGAGAGCATATAGACTTAACATCCTCGTCGGCTTAAAATCCATGTCCCATAGTAGAAGACTATAAAACATGTTGAATCCACTTCCTGACAAGATAACTTTTCAGGTCAAATGGTAAGACGTGGGCTACAAAAACAATCAAGTGGTATTAAAGCCTAGTCACGAGTTCGAGTCACCAAGTATCGTTCCTTGGTGGGATTGTTGGGTATGTGACCAATTATCTCTCCTTGTGAGCTCCTAGCTAGGCATAACATCCTCATCGACTTGACATCCGGCTCCGTAGTAGAAGATTATAAAACAAGTTGAATTCACTTTTTGACAGGATATCTTTTGAGGTCAAATGGTGAGACATGGGCTGCGAAAACACTCAATTTATTTATGTTTTCATGGTTACTCCTTTTAAAGAATAAATATGAGGTTCTTGTGATTTTTCATCATTTTAAAACTAATATCATAAACTAGTTTTCATGCCAGATTAAGACTTGATGATGCCAAGAACTGGATCACCAAAATGGTCTCCCAGTAGCCTTCGATTTGGAATCTTCGAGCTTGATCTTACCTGCACACAAGCATCAAATGGCATCGGTGTGGCGCCGGTCTACACCCCTCCAATGCCCAAATCAGGGATCGAAGATCAAAGTTCTTGTATTTCTTCTCTTGGAAGTGATTGTACTTACCTTCCTTTTTGGGGGTTCTATTCTTAATATATGAATCATTTTCCACGTTGGCAACGAATATTCTTTAAGTTAATTAGAAGAACGCGTGACAGTGGTACATGTGTCAGCATTAGATTGACTATTGCTCTGTGCCGCATGGGGCAGCGTCTGGGCCGCGTGGGGCTGCGCCTGTGCCGCGTGGCCTCTTTACCCTCTAGTGTTTGAGTGGGATTTGGAGACCTAACTGGATTCCAAATCACACCAAATTTTGTGGGCATCATATTTAGATAATGATGAAGCTCTCCAAATTTTGAAACACTTTAGAGTCCTTTAAACCCCTTTTTCTAAGTCGCATACAAAGTATTCGACAAAATGCCTCAAAGAGGTTTCCGAGTCCAAATGGAGTCCAAACTTCACGAAATTTTATATGTAATATATATTAATATTAAGGAGTATAAATGTATAAAAATAATTATCAAATAATTATTTCAGGAGCAAAAAATTGAATACCCTAAGAAATTGCAACATTATGTTTCCTAGTCAAACTAGGAGTTAGAAACCAATCTAATTGGTCTCCCAACTTTTCCAAATTCTTGTATAAGACAATTATGGGCTTTAAACATTATCCCTACCAATCCTAAAAGCTTTTCAAGTGAGATTTGGGAGTTGTATTTCATCTTAAAAACACCTATAAAGGATAAGGATCCAAATCCTTGTCCAACTTGGACTCCTTTGTAGGTTTGCTAGGGGAAGCAAGACCTAGTTTCTTAGAAGTGCTCAAAACTTCTGTAAATTTATCATAAACACACAGAAATATCAATGGAAATTAATAAGAATCAACCAAGCATGAAGATAAAACCAATTTCTTCTCTCAGAACGTTTCTGGATCGCATCGGACAACTCCAAATTTTCTTCTCATTTCTTTGAGTTGTGCTCCAACTTTTTTCATGTTTACAGAACTTATAACTATTTTAAACTATTTCAAACATTACATATTTGAAAAATAAATCTCAAGAAATCAATCCACCATCCCGGATTACTTGAGGGGAGTACATTTGATAAAGAAGAGAGAGGAGAGAGAGAGAATAGAGAATGAGCATGTTACGACCATTCAACCATAAAATGTGATATTTTATGATTCTAAAATATTACATTCATTCATAAGAATCTAACAAAATAAATTGGGCATTAATCTGATTTAAATTGAGCTCATAATTGTCGTTTTAATCAAACATGCCCTAGATTCGCTCTGGATAACAATACTCTTTAAATTTCAAGATAAACCACCATTAAAACATGATTTTCATAACTTGAACTTCTATAATAATGGTGTCTATCATATATTTAAAGAATAAAAGAAATAAAAATAACAAAATCAAATACTAGATTTCATATGGGAGGCCCTGATACCAATTGTTATTTCAATTCTTTAAAAAACTTTATTTAATGATTAATTTTCATAAAAATACAAACCATTAACATTATTTCTCCCATGATCACCATATGAAATACTATGATTTAATTAAGGAAAATTAAGAAGAATACATCAAAGGCTAAACCAGACACAAGACAATGATCTGACCCGGTCTCCAAAGCAACCACACTTATTCTAGAATTCTCTACGCTTTTCCCACTTCCAGAAAAGTTAAAAGACCATATCTGAATGTGGGTACCTCTATAAATTAAGTATTTGAGAAGCCAAAGTAATCCTAGGGGGTGTGGAATCCTTCTAGGATTCTTATCCTTAGGCTATGGGGCCTAGTATCCTTAATTAAGTCAAACTACATTAAGGACACCCTATCTTTTATTAATTACAAACTGGCACACCACTAATTACAATAATCCTTGTTACATATTGCAACTGAACTCCCAAAGATAAGAAAATAACAATGAGGCCCTTCTTTACAGATATTTCACAAATAT
>JAOXJP010227443.1:0-25275 GCA_025762735.1 Platanus orientalis | reverse complement strand
AGTTTGTACAACACGTTTTACATCAATCCCCTCCACTTGGAAAGAACTCAACCTAGAGTTGTGTTTTGGATAAATTGACTTTTTTGGTGCATGATACTTAAATAAATTAGCTATATTGAATGTTGGAGAAATAGTTGTCTTTAGGAATATCAACTACATATGCATTGTCATTAATCTTCTTGAGTATCTGATAAGAACCATACATTTCATTTTTCAGTTTGTTATATGTTCCTATTGGAAAACACTCTTTCCTGAGATGAACCATCAAAATATCTCCCTCTTGGAATACCTTTAATCTCTTGTGTTTGTCAACATCTTCTTTACACTTGGCATTAGATTCCTCAAGCCATTTTTTTAACATTTTCACGCATTGTTTATATTCTTTCAACCATGTTTTCTGCTACTATGCTCATACCTTGAAGTTTTAGCCAACTCTCATTTCTCATAATAGCAAGTATAATTTCTTTACCATCCTTGCAGAAAATAAATATAACATATTTTCTTCTCTGTGTTGAATCCACAGTTTATTGCTATAGCTTACCAAGCAACATATGGCATTCCTCCACATCCACTGCATAACACAACACTTCATCTTTATAAATTTTTGTTAAAAATTAAAGTGTATTTGCTAGATGGTTATTTTATTTTGAGTGTTGTACTAAGACATAATTGTAACTTTCTTTAGGGGGTCTTTTTGGTCATTTTGTAATATGGGCCCCACTTGTGCACACTTGGGTGCCACATGTCACTCCACTATATTCTTCCTCCACCTCACTTCCTATTTCACGTAAACCTAAACTCTCACCCTCTTGAAAACCTTCACCTCATTAGAACTTATCATCCTTAAGTTCCTTGTTCCCTCCCTTATCACATTCTTCTCTTTCCCATGCAATCTCCTTTCAATTCCCATGCACATCATCAATTCCCATTCAACCATTCCCATGTCTCCATTAGTCTTAGTCAAGTAAATCCATTTCCCCATTGACATTCATCTAGTTCCTATGTAATCCCGTTTTTCTTTCATTTACCCTTGAAAATCTATTGAAAACTTCTTATTAAGAGTTGGTTCATGCATTATTTTCTTCCTAACATTTATATATACCTCCAAACCCATAGAATGAAGTGGAAATCCAATACATCTCCAAGTTCCATATCTTGTGCAAGTGGTGGTTCTTACAAGTGATGTATTGTTTTCAAGTTATATAATATTCATCTCTTCCCCTATATCTTCATCTATTTGATTCTTCTTCCTAGTATTGTTTTTTGGTTGTGAGTCCTTGGGCTAATGTGACTTTGCTTGTACTATTTGAGAAGCGGTTGTTCCGGATTTTTGCTTCCGTCTTTCACCACAAATTTACCAATAGAAAATGAAACTTGGAATTGTTTAGTTACCTCAATTTTGTTGACCTTCTTAATCCAACCAATTGTATATGGCATAGGATGCTTATCGGTTTTTAGCTACAATTTTTTAACCATGGTCTTGGACACAATATTCTCACTACTACATACCACAATCTATGATTAAATCACAAACCTGATTACTAACTGTATACTTGGTTTGAAAAGTATTGTGATGTTGTGACTTTGGCTCATCCTAATGAGTGTACATTAATCTCTTTATATTAAGGGCCACATTTTCACTATCATCCCCTTGACATTCTAATTTATAATCATTTGGCTCTTCATTATGCACTACCAAATTAAAAACTTGGTGTTAAGGGCTTTTGTTGGATCTATGCTTGGATTGACCACATTGATAACACTTGATTAGCATAGATGGAGCATATGGATTTTTAAAAGAATCCCAACCACCGATTGAAATATTTGACTTTAGTGTCCTAATAACCTATTCTCGGCTCATATTTGCAGATGGATATGTCATTTCTCTGTAAGAATTTCCATCATGACTTGATGATGACTCTTGTGACATTTCAACTGTAATGGTTTCACCATCCATTTGTAAACCCCTATTGGAAGATTGATTCAGTTACAATTCACTCACTGTTGCAAGCTTAATAGCTTCATTAAGGTGTGTTTGGTTCAGAATCTAGAATCTGATTCTATGCCATAATTATTTCTAGGTCACATTACGTGTTTGGTTCGGATTCTAGAATCCGATTATACATAACCAGAATCAGGGAAAAAATCAGAATAACTCTCCACATTGATTCTACTAATTTTATGTTAAGATGAGATGAATGAAAAAATAGAAGGGGCTTATCAAAAACAATTTATTTACTTTCTTTCTATTATGGGGCTAATGTTGAAACACACTCAATATTCATGGAATTTAACGGCAAACATACTTCAAGAAATCAACTTCTAAAAACAAGTAACGAAATGGGATTTTGGAATCTCACAATCCAATTCCAAAATCTGATTATGAGAATCTAAAATCAGAATCAATAATCAAATTCTAAAATTCAATCCAAAACCCCCTAAGAGTCCAAACTGGTTGCATTGTAATCCGATCTTGAATTGCTTGATGTAAACCAATAAATCTTTTCACTTGTTACATTTCAATTTTACTAAATCATTGTGTACAAATAAGCAATAAAATTCTTTTGCATATTCCTACACTACCCAAAATCTTATCGACATTTTTTGTACTACTGAAATAATACTTGATCATAATCAAGTGGTAGGAATCTTGCCATTGTCAATTGCTTCATTTTCCTTCTTATGAGTATCAGTGTCTTTGATTGTCGGGGGTACACATGAGTTTAAGTTGATCCCACCTTGGAGAAGCTCATCCCTTTAATTTACATGCCACCAATTTTAGCTTCTTTTTTTTTTTTCCTTCAAGGATTTTCATATATTCAAAAAATATTTCAACTTCAGAAACCCAATCAAGAAAATCTTCAATGTGTAATTGACTATTTGAGGTAGATAAATCGACATTGAACCTATAATATTGGTCTAATCGGCCATCACCATGTTCCAAAAGAATGTCATTAGCTTTCTCATCATTGGAATAATCTTCTCTTATTGTTGCAACTTGTCTATTAATTTTGGGTTGTGTCTTAAAGGTTTTCCGCATACGAGACTCCTCTCTTTGTATAGGAAGTTCATGTCACCAATCTGATTACGCATAAGAGTCTTCGTTAAATGAGTAATTGCAGCTTTCATTTCTTATATCGCTTGCTAATTTTTTTCATTGGAAGGCTTTAAACATCACCATCATCACAATGGAATTCTTTGAGATACTATCTAAGAGATTGTTGTTATTTGAAGACATTGTTCCATTATGAATTAGATTCAAGCACCGACAAACCCTAACTCTTATACCACTTAGCTCAGTGATACAAGTAGATTTCAAACACCTTTGAAATCCCAAATAAATAAACTCAATTATTTCCTTGAATTCACAAGGAAGAAAAGGAATTCTCTTTCAAAAAGAAAATTTTCAATAATTAAATAATTCAATGTCTCATACATTAATGAAACCTTAATTCATAAAATACTTTTCTAAAGTTTGTCTAAAAACTTAAAAATACTTAAATAACCCTATTTAATAAAAATACTATTACAATGCTTAAAAGATAAACTTGAAAGACAATAAATAAATAAGTAAAGAGTTTGTACTAAATAGGAAAACCTCCTCAAAGTTAGCTCATCCTCAATGTGTCTTTTTCTTTATCGATATCTCCTACTAATTAAAGAAGTTTGTGCCAACATGTTCTACCTCCAAAATTAATTTAAATCATTTAATAAAAAATGTTTAAAATTATCTAATCATATTTGTAATTCGTCTGATCATAAATTTGAGTTGATTAGAAAAGAAATCTGAGAATCCTAAAACTACAAGGAATAGAAAGGATTAGAAAAGGAATTGAAAGCAATACAATAATTCCATTTGTTATTTGATTGTCAAGAAATAGAAAACAATTCTTTTTTGAATTCACAAGAGATCAACGGTCAACACAATAAAGAGGAGTTTCCATTGGGTTTCGTCACAAATCTGACCTTCTATGATCGAAAAATGAAAACTTAAAAAATACAAAGAGATCGATTCCATTTGATTTGCATGGGAATCGATTGGCTTCTAATCCAACCAACCAGATGTGGGGAATTCATCTAATCAATTGAATTCTATTATGGATTCCACTGGATTTAGCCCAAATCCAGATGATCAGACCTAGTCTTAAGAGAGTTTTTGAGTATTAAAAAATAAGTTATAGCACTTAAGTATGCATGAAAGGACCATTTCAAATCTGAATATTCTCTCTTAGCCAAATGATAAGCTGATTTGACCAAAAAGACCTTTTTTATCATAGTTCCAGATAAGTTCATCTTCAAAGACCCTTCTACATAAAGGAATTTTAGCAATGTAATCAAGATCCGATCTAGGGACGAGGTCCTCAATGGGGGAGAGATCCCACTTATGATTAATAGGGTCGATGAGCTCAAAAACCAATTTGGGGGTCTCAGTGGGAATAAGAGTAGAATGATTGAGCTTAAAACTATGACCCTTTGGCAGCCAAGGATCATTTCAAATCTGGATATTCTCTCCTGAATAGACTTGTCATCTAAGACCCTTGCACAATAAATCCTTTCCTTGTTGAATATTTTTCCAAGTCTAAGAGCTATCATTCCTAGATTTGGAGGTAAGAAAGTACCCATTCGAAAAATAGAGAGATTTGAGAAGACAAATCCAGAGAGAAACCGGATTGTTATGAATTCTCTAGGCCTACTTAGCCAAGAGGGCTAAATTAAATTCATGGAGATCCCTAAAACCCATCCCCCCTCCTTTTTTACTCACCCTAAGTTTATCTTAGCTAATCCAATTAATTTTCTTTTTAGACTCGTCACTATCCCACCAAAATTTTCTTTGAATAGTATTTATCTCATTACAGCTCCTTTTCGGGATAAGAAAGCAGGACATGGCATAAGAAAGAATAGTTGTGACTACAGATTTAAGCAAAACCTCCTTCTCCACTTGATTAAGAAATTTTGACTTCCACCCCCGGACCCTAGCATTTGCTCTTTCCCCTATAAACGTAAAAATGGGAGCTTTGTTCCTGCCAATCGAGGACGGAAGGCCAAGGTAGTTCCGCAAAACTTGAGAGTGCTTCATTTTAAAGACATTTTGGATAAGCCTCTTAAATTGCTTGGGGGTATTTGAGCTAAAGAATAATTCTGATTTTTCATGGTTAATCATCTGACCTGAGGCATTGCTAAAATCTTGAAGGTAGGCTTTGATCGTGTTAATTTCAGGCATGTTAACCTTAGAGAAAATGTAACAATCATCAGCACAAAGGAGATGGATGATTGTCAGACTCTTGGCTCTCACCCTAACACTAGAAATGAGACCGGCTCTTTCTTTTTCTATTAGCATAGCAGAAAGGCCTTCCACACATAGAAGGAATAGGAAGGGAGACAACGGGTCACCTTGTCTTATTCCTCCAGAGGGAGTAATAGGATAACCAGGAGAGCCGTTAATAAGAATTTGATACGAAACCAAGGACATACACTTCCAGGTCCAATTTTTTCATGGATCATTAAAACCAATCTTCTTCATCATAACAATAATCATTGGCCATTCCACCTAATCATATTCCTTGCTTATATCAATCTTAAGGGCCACATGATGGTTTCTTGATTTGCTAGTCCTAAGGAAATGAAGAATCTCATGGGCTATGAGAATATTATCCATAATCATCCTCCCTTTCACAAAGGCACTTTGATTCGGAGAGATGATTTCTAGAAAGACACTCCTTAGTCTATTGGTCATAAATTTGGATATAATTTTATAGACCACATTACATAGACTAATGGGACGAAATTGAGAAATCATCTCAAGCTTCTTGATTTTTGGGATGAGGGTTAAAAAATTTTGATTGATCAAATCAATAAATGCCCATTTCTTAAAGAATTCTAACAATGTCAACCACCTCTTCACCAACAATGCTCCAATAGTTTTGGTAAAAACCCACCTGAAACCTATCCGGGCCAGGTGCTTTGAGTTTACCCAAGTCAAAGGCGGCCCTCTTAATTTTATCCCTCAGGAAGGGGGAACTTAACATCTCTTTAGATTCATCAGAAATAAAGAGATAAGCTTTATCCAAAACCTTCTTAATATTTTCAAAAGAGGGACCAGAAGACTCAAAGAGGTTAGAGAAGAAATTTTTTGAAAGGACATTAATTTGCTCATCCCCTTTATTCCATTATTGTTTTCATCCTTCAGAGAGGTAATTCTATTTCTAGATCGCCTCTCAAGGGTAGAATGATGGAAGAATTTGGAATTATGGTCCCCCATTTAATCCATTTATTTCTAGATTTTTTGGCCCAAAAAATTTCTTTTCTATTCAGCAATTTGGAGAGATTGGACTCCTCTTCCCTGATTTGAATCATAGTGTGATCATTAGGGATGGAAGCATGAAGAATACTAAGTCTATTTTTGTAGCTCCCTATTTGGTCTCTAAGAAGGTCGAAAACTTTCGTATTCCACCCTTTTAAGGCTGGCGGGGGAACTCTAAGATTATTGGAAATCCTTTTCACTTTATCACCTACAGAACTTTTTTAATTGTCCTTAATAACTTTCTCACACACAGGATGCAAGGTCCACATCCATTCAAATCTTAAGGGATGGGGTTTTTTTATTTCTAAGAGGGTTGGTATCCAAAATAATGAGGGAGTGATCCGAACCACCAGTAATGAACATTTCAATCTCCGCTTCGGGAAAAAGGGATCTCCACTCCGAGCTAGCAGCCCCTCTATCCAATCTTTTGTTGGTGTGCCCATTACCCTCCCGCCTATTGGTTCAAGTGAAATGGGGGCTGCAATGACCAAGATCCATAAGATTTCCATCATCCAAGATACTTCTAGCATGAGCTAAGTTTCTTGGAGATATTCTAGCACCACCTTGTTTATCTTCTTTGAACCAAAGACAATTCCAATCACCAATGCATAAAATGGGATTAGAAATGCTATTAATTTTGTAGGAAATATCTTCATAAAATTTAACTCTTTTGTTACTATCAGGCTCCCCATAGATTAGAAGACATGTATAATATCTCAATCTCAATGAATCTAGAAAATTTCTCAATCACAAAAAATATTTATATTTTTATTCCAAAAGACCTATAGAATCAACAACATCCATATTCCAATCTTTTTTTAATCTAGATTTATTCCAAAAAGACTTGCCAAAGAATTTAGTTTCAAGAATAAAGAAAACATCTAAGTTTCTAGACTTAATCAAGTCACCAAGAGCTCTAGTTGTCAATGATTGTCCGATTCCTTGACAGTTCTAAGCGGTAAGCTTCATGGAGAGTGAAGGTATTCTTCTGTGACAGACATCAAAACCACTTCAGTAATGTTCCTACCACTGGGCTTACTTCCCCTCACACTTAGCTTTTGGTTATCTTTTCCATGGACATTGGTTGAGGGAGTTTCTCTACAGATGTTAAACCTCCTTAAGGTAAATGAATGAAAAGGAAGGATCTAGTCTTGAAGCCTATTCGAAAGAGGACTGATTATAACATTTGATCTTAGAAAGTCTAGCCAAATTTTGAAATACCTTTAGGTCCATAGTTAGAAATTTTTAACAAACAAAATAGAGTTTATTCTCCTAAAATTAACCATATTCATTCCTTTTAGTAGAGAGCAGGGATTTTATATCCTGCATCGATTCGTCCCTAGCCTCAGAGCTTCATCGTATTCCTTAAGAAAAACCATAGAGCTTTGAGGCCATATCCACTCCGTGGAGTGGGTTTTCCTAGCGCAGGGAACTTTTTATCTCTCTGTAAAAGAAATTTTTTCCTCACCTTCATCTAGTATTTCAAAAGAATTAAAATACAATTCTTAAAATTATTCATTGCTACAGGGAATTTTACTCCATTTTGCATATTATGATCCATCATCTTACTCTTTAAAAGCTTAAAGAAATAAAGATATTTAATTTTGTAAGAGAATTGACATAGAGCCCATGGTTTAGATCTTACCTTGTCCTTTGAAAAAAAACTTTTTTTGAAAGAGTAAGTTACCTCCCTTGTCTCCTTGCTCGGACCAGAAAATGGACCACCTGATCTAGCTTTGACTAGTTCACTCTTTCGGTTCGGCTCAATCAAGTCACCACTATCTACCATGGGCCCACCAAGACTCATGCCTCTCGCATCACTTCCAATAAAAAAGGGGCCTGGAGAGTCACGCTTTTGCAAGACCAACTAACTCTTGCATTTCATCCCAGATAAAGCTTCTTTAAAAATTATCTCAGCACGTTATCCCCAACACCATCCCTAGACTCTCAGACAACGAATCAAGGGCACTATATCCTCTACAATGCCCCCTTGTGCGACACCCATGAGGCAAGACATAAGGGAGTGGGGCCCATTCACTTTTGGATGTCCCATCACCCAAAAAAGTGAATGGGTCCTATCCCCTTGTGTCTTGGCTCACGGGGCGTTGCACAAAGGGGGCATCACAGAGGATATCAACCCGAATCAAGAGGCATAAGATTTAGGTCTTGCCCAGACCAACCAATGGCTCTGCCACCATCAGAAAAGAAGAGCAAAAGAGCCGTCGGACAAGACCTTTCAGAGCCACGTCAGCGAGATCATCAAAACTCTACAAAATTAGCCTAGATAGGAATCAAGTAAGCTTGACTAAGTCAACTCGATCAAAGACTCGGAGTCGTCTTCCCCAATGGAAATAACCATGCAATACTGATTCAGCTCAGGGGATTAGGAAGCACATGGAATGACTAAAGGGAAAAACCCTAGGGAAAGACTTAACCTTATTGAAATGAGAGTCTGATCTTCAACAAACTAATTATCTAACCACGCTAGCTGGCAATCCGCTTCTCCGTATGGGGATTTAATCATCAAGGATGCATAAATACTAAAAGAAGACAACCAAATAGGCATTACTGCATCTCACAAGGAGAGTCAAGAAAATAGTTGCATCTCACAAAAGAGAGCAAAGAAAGATGCACCACATACGAAGGGCATAAATAGCTATGATGATGTTGAAACTAGGTTCACCTCGGTCGCCCTTGATCTGGAATCTTGAGCATGGATCTCACCTGCACATAGACAACGAATGGAGTCGGTGTGGCGCTGACCTACACCCCTCTGACGCTCAAGTCAGAGATCAAAGATTAGAGAATTCTCATATTTCCCTACTTGAAGTGATTGTACTTACCTTCTTCTCCAGGGGTCCTTTCCTTAATATAGGAGTTTCTCCTTGTTATCCCACATAATTCATTAAGAATATTCTCCAAGTTAGTTAGGAGAGTGTGGATGAACAATACACGTGTCAACGTTAGATTGGCTATCGCTCTACCTCTTGTTACCACCTTTTCGTCCTTATTGCAGTTGATTCATTGTTTAGTGAATTACCTATTGGCTCGATAACTACAAACGACTATACTTTGGTTGCCTACTTTGTAGGACTGCTTATTAATATTTCACCGTCTACCAGTCGGTCGGGCATTTATAATAATCTGTTATCGATGGGTCGGTCGGTCGGTCGTAAGGCTTTACCACTAATTGGTCGTTTGGTATGGACAACTGTGGGTTTGAACCGGTGGTGGATTACTCAATGAATCGACAGGATACTAGTTGGATCATGGTGGCTCACTCAATCAATCGGCTTGGTCAGCTCGGGTCCAAATTCCTCATCATCATCTACCCCCCCATTCCCTTGTCCGATGACTCAAGCGAGCATAGGGAATCTAAAAAGTCGTTTAAGTCACTTGGTACACCGACTTACTAGCTTCGTCTTCTTCGAGTCTTGCACTATTAATGATGATAAGACGTATAAGTGGGTAGCCGTATTTCCTCGAACCGCACCTTTATCCAACGACGAGGGAGGGTTTAGACAATCCGATGGTCGAGGGTAACCTGAGGATCCTATATATAGACACCATTCCTCCCCTTTTGAGTTTTCTATCTTCCTACGATTATTTTCTAGAGTTGTTTCTGGGTTGTTTGCTCTATTCGTGTCTGCATCGTGCTCAGGGATTCATTAGCCGGGACAATCGTTGAAAGGTATTTTTTGTCTTTTTTTCCTTTCCTTGTAATTTTCTTCTCCTCTTTGTCTTGCTTTAGTATCGTCACTCCTTCATCAAGTTGTGCTTCTGCACCTTTTTTCTTCGCTTTGCATTAGTCGTGTTTTCATTCACGTCTTCACTCGTCCTTAGGACCTCACCCTGGATCCTATCAGGGACCCTTTTGGTTTTCATTTAACCTGTCTTTGTTATTACATTAGCATTCAATGACATCTTCCCAACCTAAGTGTTTTAGGATTTGAGTCTTCCTTTTTGGGTAGTGTTTTGAGCCAAGCCTTATAAGTAATAAGCCCGTCGGTTGACGTGGTATATGATCTCGGTTAGATGGATAACTCATCCAATTCTTCAGACTCCATCATGACTCTAAACGAGAACCTGGTTAGAGAGGACTCACTTGACTTGGCTCAACCTTCAGTGCCTGTTAGGTCAAGTCATTTTGTTGGCATGCCATATGCTGTTGAGCGTGTTCTTTCTACTATATCGAGGTTCTGACTAGAGGATTTGCATCGTGTCTACAAAATCCTAGAGTCGGTCAGTCTGAGGGTTCCCTCTTTTGACCAGTGGGCCTTTTCTTGCCTCCTAAATGAGGTTTCAATTTTCGAACAGGCTCTGGAAGCAGGTCTATGGTTTCCCATTTCTTTGTTCGTCTGTCAACTCCTCACCCATCTCCGTCTAGCTCTGGGTCAAGTTATGCCCATCGGGTTGAGGATTCTGATTGCCTGCACGGTGTTATGGCCTGCTTGTAGTGGCGATCGGGATCACCTCACCATACTGGAGTTTCTTTACTGCTACAAGGTAGTGAAGATGCGCTCAAGGTAGTGGTATTTTACAGCTCGGGTGCCCGAGCGAACACTAATCACGGGTTTTCCAACATCGAATAGAGGTTAGAAAAAGAAGTTTTTTTTTACATCCAGGGACGGGCTGGAGTCTTTTCCATGGGAGTCGCTCATTGATATAGTTCATACAGTCCCCAAGATATGGGGAGAGCCACGTAGAGAAGGTAACTCTTGGTCGTCATAGTTTTCCATAATCATTTTCTGTTTAGTCGGTCTAACCCTCCTTACTTTTGTAGCACTGGCCAAGTGTCCACTATCCGAGGCTCAACTTGTGAGGTTGGATAGTGCCTTCACACATCCAGTTCGGGATTACTCCCTGTTAATAAATCTTGAGTTTCTTTCTTTATATTTGTTTGGCCTAAAGATCCCTGCATTTGGGCCATTAGTCTTTCTAGTTGGTCTGGCATCTAGGTCATCAGTTTTTCCATCAGTCTTAACAGTCGGTCAGGCATCCAGGTCATCTCCTTTTTCGGTCAGTCATCCAGGTCATTGTCCACCCATCTCAGCTATTGTTTCTTCTCCTATTTATTTGTTTTCATTTGTTTAATCACTTGCTCTTCTTTGCATATATGCCTATTGTGCCATCAAAATCTTCCCTGGTGAGAGTCACCTCTAGGCTACCTCTAGGAGCTCTCGTAAGAAGCCCAAGTTTTTCCGTAGTCGTTCTACTGAGAAGGACTGATCGTGCATCGTTCCTCTTAGTCTCCCCTTTAGTTGGCTTGCCCCCTCCTTCCTTTGTCGATCTAGAAGCGGCATTGGAGATTGCCCCTACGTTCGATGAGTGCATCGACAATCTGCCTACGTAAACCCTAGGGGGTCTTCTAAGGGGAAGGACACATCTTCCTCTTCTTTGCTGGGTGATGAAGAAGAGGCGATCACCCACCTCCGCTCGGTTGTTTTTGACCACGACATGAGGTGCTTCAAGGGCAACAGTACGAGTGCCTTGGCAAGGAGCACCTTATTTGACCTCGGGAAGGTAGAGTGCTCTTCTCTTTCCTTCCTTAATCCATTTAGTATTTTGTTATCTACTACTAAACGTCTCTTTTTGCAGGTGCTGATGAAGTTGGCTATTCTCATGAATTGTCAACTTGCCACTGATGCTTACATAGATAAGCTCAAGAAGAAGCTCTCTGAGGTCGACTCTGAGTAGTCGGCACTAAGGAACAAACTTACTGAGACTAAGATCAGGCTGAAGAGCAATGAAACCACACTGGTGGGGTTTCAGGACCGGCTTGAGGGGGAATTAGTTGGGGCCACTATGCTACAAGCGTCTCTAGACAAGATAAAGTCTTGTTGGGAGGCAGAGAAAGAGAAAGCTGATGGGGAACCAGTCGCGGCGTATATGGAATCCGAGGCTTTCAATGACAAGACCATGAAGTTTTTCATCAGTGGTTTCAAGGCCCTTCGCTGTTGGGCCCTGGGGCTTATCCTGATCTTGACCTTTCCATGTTCAGAGTAGATGAGGAGTCGGACTCCGTGGCACTAGAGCCAACAAAGAAGGCCGACACAGAGATGGAGAAAGATGACGCCGCCTCGTGAAGATGACTATTTCTTTTAATTTTTTGTATAGACTGAGTGTTCTTTCTTCTTGTTTTCTTAGACTCTAAAAACTACTTGAATGGATTTCTCTTTTGACTAGTGATAATAATTCTTCATATCATTTGTAGATCACTTATTTCCTTAAGTGGTTTGTTTTATTTGAACATTTTCTTAGGATGCTCGGCACATAGACCGAGGGTTATTTTTCTGGAGTCATTTGACGTTCCAGATTTTAATTTTAGATCATTATAATAGGCCGAGCGTCGTTTTACTAAACTTAGTCCTTTTTTCCGATGCCCCTCGGGACTTTAATTGTAAACCAAGGGTCATTTTACTGGACTCAGTCCATTTTTCTGACACCGCTCGAGACTTTAATTGTAAACCATTGTAGTAGACCGAGGGTCATTTTACTGGACTTAGTCCATTTTTCGGACATCACTCGGGACTTTAATTATAGACCGTTGTAATAGATCGAGGGTCATTTTATTAAACTTAGTCCATTTTTCTGACACCGCTCGAGACTTTAATTGTAGACCATTGTAGTAGACCGAGGGTCATTTTATTAGACTTAATCCATTTTTTTGATGTCACTCAAGACTTTAATTGTAAATCATTGTAGTAGACCAAAGGTCATTTTACTGGACTTAGTCCATTTTTTCGATACCGCTCAGGACTTTAATTATAAACCATTGTAGTAGACTGAGGGTCATTTTACTGGACTTAGTCCATTTTTTTGACATCGCTCAGGACTTTAATTATAGACTGTTGTAGTAGACCAATGATTATTTTACTGGACTTAGTCTATTTTCCCGACACTACTCGAGACTTTAATTGTAGACCATTGTATTAGACTGAGGGTTGTTTTACTAGACTTAGTCCATTTTTTTATGCCACTCAAGACTTTAATTGTAAACCGTTGTTATAGATCGAGGGTTGATTTACTGGACTTAGTTCATTTTTCTAACACCGATTAGGACTTTAATTGTAGACTGTTGTAGTAGACCAAATGTTGTTTTACTGGACTTAGTCCATTTTTCCTATATCGGTCGGGACTTTCTGATAATAAACCATTACTGCATCACATGATAATAGGCAAATTTCATTATTTTGCAATCAGAATTACATTGCTACTGGTAATACCTTTTTAGATGTTCAATGTTCCATGGTCAAGGTAGGAGTTTTCCTTCAATGGATTCCAGGTAATAGGTGTCGTTACATGCAGTCTTGGTTACTCTGTAGAGCCCTTCCCAGTTAGGTCCCAATTTTTTGTCACCTGGGATCTGTGTTGCTATGCTCACCTTCTGGAGGACAAGGTTGCCATTCTGGAAACTCCTCGGTCAGACTCTGGCATTATAATATTTCGTCATCCTTTGTTGGTACATTGCCATTCGGATGAAAGCTTTGTCTCTTTTTTCTTCCAACAGGTCCAGATTCAAACGTAGTTCTCCCTTCGCTTGTGCAGTCAGTGGTTTTTAGATTCTCAGACTCGCCATCTCGATCTCTAAGGGTATGACTACTTCACAACTTAAGGCCAATGCAAAGGGTGTCTCCCCTGTGGCGCTCCTAGGGGTGGTTTTGTAGGCTTAAAGGACCCTTGACAGCTTATCAACCCATTGCCCCTTCGACACTTCTAGTCTGGTCTTGATTATCTTCAGTATAGTTCTGTTGGTGTCCTCAACCTAACTGTTGGCTTGGGGATGCGTCAGGGATGAAAAGTGATTCCAGATTCTCAACTGAGAGCAAAATTCTCATAAATGCCTGTTGTCGAACTGCCTCCCATTGTCAATGATTATAACCTGTGGTATTCTAAATCAGCATATTATAGATTTCTAGACGAAGTCACGTATGTTGTTCTCAGTTATTGTCACTAGCGCTTCGGCTTCAACCCACTTGGCGAAGTCACGTATGTTGCCCTCAGTTATTGTCACTAGCGCTTCGGCTTCAACCCACTTGGTGAAATAGTCGACGGCCACTACAAGGAATTTCTTTTATTTTTTTGCTAGGGGAAGAGGTCCCACAATATCTATTCCTCGTTGGGTAAAGGGTCATGGTCCTATGATGGGTGTGAGCTCTTCCGCAGGTTGTTTGGGGATGTTAGCGAACCTCTGGCAACTATCACACTTTCGGACAGGATCAACCAAGTTGGGCTGCATAGTTGACTAGTAGTATCCTGCTCTGACTAGTTTATGGATGAGCAACTAGCTACCTGAGTGATTCCCACATATTCCTTCATGAACTTCCCTTATAGCGTAATTGGCCTCAGGTGGAGACTAGCATCTTAAGTATAGCATGGTGAAACTCCGCTTAGAGAGGACATCGCCAATCAAAGTATACCGATTGGCTTAGAGTTTGAGTTTTTTGGCTTCGCCTCGGTTAGATGAAAGATCTCCCATTTTAAGGAACTCTGTGATTGGGGTCCTCCAGTCGTCCTCGGGCTCGTTCGTGCATACATGAGTCCTTGGCTCATCCTCCATACTAGGTCAGGTGGGGCGACTTACTTATAGCCGATTCCTTGTTACATACCTGTCATCCGATGCTAATCGTGCCAGTCGGTTTGCATGCTCATTTTGACTTCTCGGGATGTGCTGAACCTTGACAGCATCGAAATGGGACATGAGCTCATTGACCCTGGCCAAGTATTGTTTCATTCAGTCTTATTTGGCTTCATACTCGCCAGTCATCTATCCCTTGACAAGCTTAGAATCACTATAAGCGGCGATGCACATAGCCCTTGCTTCTTTTGCCACATTCAATCCTACAAACAACGCTTCATATTTTGCTTCATTATTTATTGTGTTGAACCCCAACCGGATTACGTACTCAATCTCTACTCCCTCAAGCGTGGTTAACAATAGCCCCGCCCCACTGGCTGGGGCTGTGGATGATCCATCCACGTGGAAGGCCCATTCTGATTCAGTGGGGCTACTGTCATTCGTTGCTGAAGGCATCAGCTCTGCCAAGAAATTTGCTAAAACTTGTCCCTTTATGACAGTTCTCGATTGGTAACTGACATCAAACTCACCCAGCTTTATTGCCCACTTCACCATCCTACCGGACACTTATGGTTTCTAAAGCACTGCTCTTAAAGTTTGGTTTGTTAACACCATTATTGGATGGGCCTAAAAATAAGGCTTGAGCTTCCTTGTTGTTGTTATGAGTGTAAACGCCAGTTTCTCCAAGGGTGGATATCTCAACTCTGCTCCGTGGAGGGCTCTGGTGACGTAGTACACCGGGATCTAATTGTGTTCATCTCTGAGTAAGACAGAGCTTACCGCCACCTCAAACACTACCAGATACAAATACAGGTCTTCTCCTTGAGTCGTATAACCAAGGGTTGGTAAGCACGCCAAGTGCCCCTTGAGATCTTGAAATGATCGGTCGGCCTCCTCTATTAATTCGAATCCTTCTTCAAATGGCAAAAGAAAGGAAAACATTTTTCCATCGGCCTTGAGATAAACTGACTGAGGGCTGCAACTCTTCCTCCTAACTGTTGAACTTCTTTCGTTGTCTGCAGCACCTTCATACTCAAGATAGCCTCAACTTTCTAATGGTTTTCCTTAATTCCCCTATGAGAAACCATGAACCCAAGGAATTTACCTACTGACACCTTAAAGGCGCATTTAGCAGGGTTGAGTTTCATCCAAAACTTTCTCAAAGTGCAAAGAGTTTCTTCCAGATCATCTATGTGCTTTTCGACATTCATGTTTTTCACCAACAGGTCGTCTACATAAACTTCAACATTTCTCCCAATCTGTGCTTCAAACACTTTATTCACCAGTCTCTGATAAGTGGCTCCCGCATTTTCTAATCCGAATGACATAACCTCGTAGCAATAAGTGTCTCGGTCGGTGATGAAGGTCATCTTTTTTTGATCTGCTTTTTCCATCCGTATCTGGTTATATCCAAAAAATGCATCCATGAAATTGAGTAGGACATGCCTAAAGGTCGAGTTGACTAGCACGCTTATTCTTGAGAGTGGGAAGTTTTCCTTAGGGCAAGCTTTATTGAGGTCGGTGAAGTCCACGCACATCCTCCACTTACCATTACTTTTCTTGACCAACACCATGTTGGCGATCTAGTCGGGATAGGTGACCTCCTGTATGAACCTTGCTTTTAACAATTTGTCCACTTCTCCAGCAATAGCCTGGTTCCTCTCGACAAAAAAGGTTATCTTCTTCTATCTGATCAGTCTTGCCGAAGGGTTAATGCTCAGCCTATGTGTGATCACCCTAGGGTCGATCCCTAGCATGTCTGCATGCGTCTAGGTGAAGGCATCCTTGTAGACCATTAGGAGCCTTTGCACGTGGAGCTCTAGTTCTTTTAAGAGCACCTTCCTGACACAGACGACTTGTTCGGGCCTCTTAGGATCGATGTTGAGCTCCTCTAAATCCTCCACGGGCTCGGTCTGTTTCGACTGAACGTCATCTTTATCTTCCATGTCATTGATGATGAGGGTCTCTCTTGATTCTTTCCCCTTTAAGGATGCCACATAACACTCTCAGGCAGCTGTCTGGTCACCTCTAACCTCACCGACCCCCTCCTTGGTTGGGAAGCGCATTAACAAATGGTAGGTAGAAGTAATAGCCTTCATTTTATTAAGCGTCAATCTACCGATGATGGCATTGTACACCGAGGGACAATCGACGATCAAGAAGTCAATTGCCTTTGTTACTTGGTGAGGACTAACCCTGGCTGTCACTGGGAGTGTGATGGCTCCAACAGGGTACAATTTGTGTCTGGTGAACCCCACCAAAGGCGCCGCTGTCGATTGGAGCTGGTGTCTACCGATTCCCATATGCTCGAAGGTGGACAAATATAGGATGTCAGCCAAACTGCAATGATTTATCAGTTTCCTCCTATTTCGGTGGTTCTCTATAACCAACGTGACCACTAGGGCATCATCATGAGGGTGTTGCACTCCTTAGGAATCATCTTTTATGAACGTGATATCCTCTTGACAAGTTTGAGGGCACTTCCAGGGTTGGTCAGTCGAATATACCTCCCCTTGCGAAGTTCTCATCACACGTGTGTGTGCCTTTTGAGTTGATTTTGACTCACCACCTCCTGCAGACCCCCCAATAATGACTTTTATCTCTCGCAGAGGCTCGGATTCAAGATTATTCTGACTCGGTGGCTCCTCTTCTACACTCGGTGAGGTTCAAGGATGACCCGCTATGAAACACCTCAGTCTGTCCTATCGAACAAGATTTAAAAACTCAGAATCGGAGTTGGAATTGGTCCTGACTAATTCTCAAGTCGGATTGGTAAATCCGGGCTGATTCTGAGTTGACTCAGCCAATCCAGTTCAAAAAAAAAACTTTAAAATGTGTTGAAATTCAAATTTTGAAAAAAAAATTATAAATTTTAAGCTGATTCCCGACCTGGATCGGTCGATCTAAGCCGATCCACACCCAGATTGGCTGATTCCCAAATTGAATCAGCCGAGTCAAAACAAATCCGGATTTGACCCTTGAAATTGGATCGGTCCTAGCCGATTCCAAGTTAGATCGACTGATCCAACTCAGAATCTGTAGAGTTTTGAAACCATGCTGTCGGATGAGTGTAACTATCCAATCCTTCAAATCTACTCAATCTTCTAAATTATGGCCATGGTCACGATGGAATCAACAATACTTCCTTTGGGATCTCTTCTTCGAAGGGATTTTAAGCTTCTCGGGACATTTTAAAGACGGGTGGTCTCAGACATGCATAAAGACGTGTTCGAGGGATGAATTGAACGGAGTATAAATCTAGGCTTGCCGACCTAGTACACATGCCTCCTTTCATCTCACCACTCAGTCTGTATTTTCTCTCGTTCTTGCTTCGCCTTCCACAGCTTTGGGAGGTTCATCCATTTTTCTCTCTGATAACTCTCTAAGTTCATTTTCCTAGTCTCTCCTCACCGCCATTGCATCCTCGACGTTCATGTGTTTTTGAGCCCGAAGCATCAACTCAACCATGTTGCTCGGCAAGGATTTGGAAAGAGAGAATAAGAATTTTGTGGGTAGCAGCCCACCTATGAAGGCAGTGAGTACCACCTTCCCATCGGCATCGTCTATCTGCATCACTTCTTGGTTGAAGCGGGAGACATAGTCTCTCAATGACTCTCCCTTCGACTGTTTAACATTGAGTATATAGGTGGCCGATCTACGATAACATCTCCCTCCTATGAAATGACTAGCAAATAACTGGTCAGTTCAAAAAAAGAGTTGATACTGTTCGGTTGAAGATTGTTGAACCATTTCCTTCAAGGTGGTTGGGAATGCCCTACACATGACCCCATCTGAATAATCACGCAGGAGCATCAAAGTCTTATATATTTCAAGGTGGTCGAATGGATCTCAGCTTCCATCGAAGGGCTTCATCTAAGGAATCCTGAACCTTTTGGGGAGAGGATTAGGCATTGCTATCATGGAGAAGGGGTGGTCGGTTCTTTGTACCAAGGCTTCTACCGTGGAAGGAGTTTTACCTCGAAGGGCTTCCATCACAGCTTCTAGTTGATCCTGTATCTTTTGAATATGCTTCTCTTGCTTGCCAGTAGCTCCTCCACCCAAGTCACTGGTCTATTGAGACGCAAAAGCTCTTAGACCAAGGCTATCCCCTTGTCTCTCTTTTCTATACCCTTGTTCGACATCTGGTCTAGGGCGCGCGGCCTCTTGAGTCTCTTCGTCACCAGAAGGCTGGTGTTCCATGCACTCCATGAACCTACAACTTAGCTTCATGTTCTGTTGTGCCATCCGTTCTATATTGCAGTTGAAATCTTGTATCTACTGTTCCAAACTGGCAATTCTGGTCACCTCAACTTCCCTTTGACCTTGATTATTTGTAGATGAGGCGTTCCGGAGAGCTTCCATTGTTCCAGATCGAGTTTCCACCATAGGACCTTTGTCTTGCCAAAAATCACTTTGCTAATTTCTCACAGACGATGCCAGCTAATGATGCCAAAACTCGGTTCACCCAAATGGTCCTCTAGTCGCCTTTGATTTGGAATCTCGAGCACGGATCTCACCTGCACAAAGACAACGAATGGCATCGATGTGGCGCCAGCCTACGCCCCTCCTACGCTCAAGTCAAAGATCGGAGATCAGAGAATTCTCGTATTTCCCTACTTAGAGTAATTGTACTTACCTTCTTCTCTAGGGGTCCTTTCCTTAATATAGGAGTTTCTCCTCGTTGTTCCACATGATTCGTCAGGAATATTCTTCAAGTTAGTTAGGAAAGTGTGGATGAACAATACACATGTTGGCGTCAGATTGGTTATCGTTCTACCTCTTGTAACCACATTTTCGTCCTTATTGCAGTTAACTCACTATTTAGTGAATATTACCTATTGGCTTGATAATTACAGACGACTATACTTTGGTTGCCTACTTTGTAGGACTGGTTATTAATATTTCCCTGTCTACCAGTCGATCGGACATTTATAATATTATGTTATTGATGGGTTGGTCGGTTGGTCGTAAGGCTTCACCACTAACTGGTCGTTCGGTATGGACAACCATGAGTTTGAACTGGTGGCGGATTACTCAATGAATCGATAGGATAACTGGTTGGACCATGATGGCTCGCTCGGTTAATTGGTTTGGTCAGCTCAGGTCCAAATTCCTCATCATCAAATTGTATCTCACATATGGAGAGCATAAGTAAAGCACTTCTTGACAAAGAGCTATGACAAAGAGCTAAGAAACAGAGTACCTCCAGCAGAAAGCTCACAGCTATATCTCCAAATGGAGAACAGAAACAAAGCACCTCCTGACAAAGAGCTAAAGAGCAGAGCACCTGCAGGTGGAGAGCTCACAGTTGCATCTCCAAATGGACAGCAGAAAAACTTCCCTTCTTTTTTTTTGTAGGTACTGTCGGACACAGATCAGAGGTTCAGATATCCTTTGCAATGCTTAGATCACGAACCCAAACCAAACTCCAAATGCCCATTCTTGCACGATCTGTAAATAGAACCCAATGTAGAGGATCTGTGCCACCTTCTTTTTCATACCTAATTATCCTAGCTGTTATTTTCTTCACTGGTTTTGTTCCAAAGATTGCATTTTTTCCAATCCCACTTGTTAGTTTATCTCTAACAAATTATTAGAAAGGATCTATTGCACCCAAAACAGTATGTCGTGTTCTCACATCATAATCTGGCAAGTTATACATTTTGATTTTGGTGCTTCTTTTTTTAAATAGGGAGTAAATGTTTGATTTGAACACTTTCTTTAAAGGTTTTAACCTTATAAACCCTATTTTTTTCTACATCTCTATCCCTATTTCTTCTCATCCACATCCATCTCTCTATCTCTATTTCTTCTCATCCATTGTAGCATGTGGTTCAAAATCTACATCTCTATCCCTATTTCTTCTCATCCACATGCATCTTTCTATTTCTATTTCTTCTCATCAATTGTAGCATGTGGTTCAAAATCTACATCTCTACCCCTATTTCTTGTCATCCATCTCTCTCTCTCTCTCTCTCCTATTTTTAATTTTATTTCCTCTTTTAAAATCTTACCTCCTTTCTTCAGTAACAAATCTTCTAGTCTACGTTTATTGTGCTCTACTGACACAAGGAGGTGGGGCTCACACATTTTTTTTAAAAAACTCCTTGCAAAAAATGTATTGGTCCCACCTCTTTAGTGTTTATGGAGCACATAAACATGGCTTAGATGATACAACTCCGCTATGGTAGGTTGGACAGATCTAAACCAGTTCTAGCTATATCAATTAACCAGAAGGGACCCTCTCCTACTGTCTTATGACCTGTTAAGGGGTGTGACAAGTTACACAGGAAAAAAAAAGAAGTGAAAATCATATATAAAGAGGCTGCCTGTTAGCAAGACGTTAACAGGTCAAATTGTGAAATGCTATACTGGAGTAATGTTGTAATAATTAATAATAACGACACTCTTTCCTATAGGTTCTATACTTATTAGGGGTGGGATTTCACAACACCTAAAAGTGATATACAATTTTTAGGGGATGCTTTTCACTTTTTGGCAATGATATATCGGCTCCTAATGGCAATGATATACTATTGTCATCTTCCCTCAAGTTCATATCATCTCCAGTCGACTGTACCACACCAGTCATTGCTCGTGATGAGACATCAAAAAAATGTATTAATAAATATGAAGATATTTATTCATTATTGGCTGTAATACCTCATTTACCAATATGTAATGATTTTAACACCTTTTGTCAGACAACATGTCATGCACAAATTGGTAATAAATTGGTAATGGAGTGGTACCTGTCCATTCAAACCGGAGATGATTCAAAATCTCAGGTTGATATCCTCTGCGACACCCTGTGAGGCAAAGACACAAGGGGTCCCACCTCTTGCGTATTGCTTCACAGAACGTCTCAAAAACCGGCTTGGCTTTTGTGTGCATAGAATCCATGCACAATGTATGTGCAAGGACCTAACAGTGTTTACATCAGCATTGAAAAGTGATTTATATTTTTTGGGACATGTGCTTATCACTTTTTGGTGCTGATCAAAGCATTCCCAAGTCCGGCACATGTATTGTACATGGATTTTGTGTGCACAGAAGCCAAGGGGCTCACAAGGGGGCATTGCAGAGTCATTAATCTCATCTGTCATTGCTCATGTCATCGACTTATAAAAGAGTTACCATTTATACCAGATCCTCTCCTGCTACTTATGACCTGTTAAGGTCCTGGCTAATAGGTGGCAGGACAAAATTGCAATTCACTTTTTCTCTCCAATAGTGTCCTTTCACTTATTAGACAGGACCTTAACAGGTCATAGGCCGGCAGGAGAAGAACCTTTGCCGTTCCGATCATGTATAGAGCCCGCAAGAATACATCATTTGTCGCCTTGCAATCACGAAGCAAGTCTAATGCCCATGATATGTTTTTGAATTTGATGTCTTTTATCGACTACCTACTTTTTATCACCGAACATTTACCTTGTTTTCTCTTTAATATAAAGTGACACGCTAGCAACTCAGCCGGCTCCAACCACAATTCAACATTTTTCTTCCGTCAATGATATTTTTGGCAGCGTTTAGTTTTATGATTGTCTGTTTTGAGACAAACCTCTAAAGACGTGTCATTCATTGACACATGACGTGTTTCTTGAATTTGATGTCTTTTATTGACACCTACTTTTCAATTGAAGACTTTTATGAACTTTTTTACTTATAATTCACCGTAAACACTACATAGGCATTTTTATCACAATACATTTGCTTCAGTATGTTCAACCGACGCAAATGTTTTCCATGCCCATCGATAGGCAAATCAAGCAGCAGGTAATTGTGGACAACATTGGCATCTCTTGAGCATCCACATAAGCTTTTGCATTTCTATTGCTATTTGAACCCACGTTCCACGGCAGAGAAAAGATTGGGACGTCTGTTATATAAATAACAAAGTTTTCCTTTACCATAATAATAATAATAATAATAATAATAATAATAATAACAACAAAGCTTTTTAATAATATCTTTAAACAATTTTTAAGCCCAAATCGTAGTGCAGTTGGTCAAATCATGCCTCAAGAAGTGGAGATCTTGAGTTCACATCCCCTTGGACCAGTTGTTCGGTCATTAAAACCCAATTTATCTTGAAGGGAATTGAGACACTATTATTATTAGACCTTGTTGGGTTAATGTCTTGAATTGAATCCAAGATGTAACCCGAATGACGATTCGGAGAAAACCCCTAATATGAATCCTTTTTAAAACCTGTTTCTATAATCATATTTGGGATCTAGATCCGATCCATGGAAATTACGGTTGTAGGGGCTTATATTGAGGGTTTCTTGATTTTCATATTACCGCATTGTTCATTGTAATATATGTTTTTGCTCATAGTGAAATTCCTTTCATTATTATCGTTCGTGGACTTAGGTTTTAAGCTGAACCATGTAAATTGTCTTCTTTTTTGTGTGTGATTGTTGTTTGCATTATTTTATTTCTTCTATTTTGTTGTATATGATCCCATATTTAGGTTTTTCATTCAACAGAGTTAGAGTTGTTTTAACTGAAATTTAATTACAATTCCCTTTCTTAACATTCTGAACAATTAATAATTAAACTTACCAATTAACTAAGAACAATAAATTCCCATTTTTTTAAACTTCTCATAAATGTATATTTCCCTCATCACCAGTAAATATAGGCTCTAACGTCTATGTCCAACCAGATGGTTGCAACTCAGCAAGAGAAGATCCGGAGTGGTAAGTGGTCCTCACGCTAAAATTTGTCATCTCGATGCTTTCCTTTGCTTAATAGGACCCTCTACTCACTAAAGTTAAAATCAAATTCAACCTAGTTGGACTTGCATGCTTCTTAGTACGATTTTGTGATGAAAAAGTATGTGATTCTTTGTGAGGCTAACAGTAGGAATGAACTGGATTCGATGCAGACATTAGTATATTTGAATTCGGCTCATTTATAATCGGATATTTTTTTAATGAATGGATATTTAATCGAATTAGATACATATAGGTTCATTTTTGTATTCGTTAAGTTAGTTGAATATCGGATACGAATACGAATATATCCAATTAAACAAATTCATTAAGTTAGATTAATATGTTTGAATCTATTAAGTTAGGATTGATGTTAAAAGTAATGTAACATAACCTACAAGAGTATTTATTAAGTAAAATAACCTATAATATTATAATATGACTATTAATTTAAATTAGTTATTAGAGATCCCACATATAGTCTAAATGAGCCTAAAACAGATTTCATGTTGACTTAGAGATTTCGTTGCCTGATATGTACTAAAAAAAGCAACAACAACAACAAAAAAAAAACTTTTTGAGTGCCTTGTCCTTAAGGATCGCTGTACACTTTTCTTTTTTGTAAGAGGAAATTAATTTCAAAGCCTCTTTCTTGTATATTTTGTTGTTAAACAATTACAGTAAATTAATTTGCAGTAACTAAATTTATAATATAAAATAGACAATTGATAGAACAATATCAAAATAGTAAAATAACAAAGAATTGTTGTAGAGAATCAATCTAACATATTGTAGAGAAATTAAATTATTCAATATAAACTATTGAAATCAAAATTAGATAAAACTTATTGGTTTAGTGTCAAGGTTGCATGTCCAGAGATACTATACTAAACGGTATTTGCCTCCCTCTAATCAGCACGATAGGGTGTAATAGACAACCATCTCATGATTCAACAATACAGGCTTCTCCAACACGCACAATCTCTAAGAAATACTCTAGCAAATGGTAATATTCAAATCAAACTCAGAATAACTAAAAAACTCTTGATCTCAATTATAAAACAACACTAAAACAACTTGTACATAAACCAAGAAAGAAAGGAGAGAATTTTCAAGTATATTAAAACGTCAAAACTTTGCCATATATTTATAAATTTGAAAAGCCACTTTAGAATTGTGTTTAGACATTTAGACACCCTTTGATCATGAAAAGTCACATATAAATGTCTATGAATGCATCTTATGTCTCTACATGAATCCCCCATAAATGAATTTTCAAAATTCGTAAAATACTTTTTTCCAACCTGGAGATTGATTGAGCTCCACCTGGATCGATTGAGGTGTTGTATTTTCAATCTCCTCAAAATACAACATATTCTGCCTATGATAGCTATGAATATTTGAAATACCTTCTACAGTTACAATGCAGCCAGACTAAATTTTCGTCCGGCTAAGATAGACCACAGTCCACAGATTGGGAATAAGAGAATCTTATGAATCATTCTTTCCATGATTATAAGTAGACCAATTCCCCATCCCCCTTCCTCGCAACACCGCCACTGTAACAGCCATCAAGGAAGTAACATTAGCTAGGTAGCATAGAAAGAATGGAATCTGAAGCCGTCGTTCATGTCCTTATGGTCTCCTTTCCCGGCCAAGGACATGTCAATCCC